>CM050894.1:3892500-3915000 GCA_027726005.1 Juncus effusus
TGAAAATGTGTCACATAATTTCTTACAGTTCACATAGCCCGTCCGTTTTGGTTTTGAAGAATTTTAATGAGGGCCTTAAATTTGATCTAAATATTTTTATTTATTTATCAAAATATATTATTAGCTTTCATAACTAAATTTTACAAAGAACTTTTTAATACATATATTTATTATGTAAAATATTTTTAAAGCAATTTTTATTTCTTTCTTTTGAGAAAATAATGTATCAGAATTTTCATGAATTATTTAGGAAATACCATATTTAGAAACAAGTATTTTAAAAATACTTATCAATTAACAAATATTTTAAATATCATAAAAATACATTTAGTTATAAATATATTGCAGGTATGAAATTTGTTAAATTATATCAATTTATTATATTTAAATAAATAATAGTATATTTATTGATAATTACTTTAAGCATAATTTTAATGTACTAATCATTATTATTGTTACTCTCGCAATTTTATGATAAATTTATTTATAATAAATATTTTAATATTAAACAAATATAAAAATATAATAATAACAAAACTAATACCTATGGTAACATTTTAGATATATTAATATTTTTTTGTTACATAAAATATTGTCTTGAGTTAAACTTTTCTCAGTATAGAAATGGTTAAGTGTAAATTATCTATTCTTTTAAGAAGGTACATTGAAAACTACGACATCATATGATGGAGCGAAAATCTCTTTTTGTTGAATTGAAAATCAAATAACTCAACAAAGATAATATTGAATATTTCAATCGTGCCAAAAAATGAAGTTAATTATAAAACGGTCCGTTGGAATTCAAATTGTAAACTAGCATAATAGAATATTAATCTAAAAAAAACATATTATTCAAAATTACATATTTCCTTCTAAAACCTATAAATCAAATATAAACTATTTATTCAAAGCGAAGTGAGATAACCTCTAGTAAAATATATAGATGAATAAATTAGTTCGCACCAATAAAATCATCTCGATCTCGGTCTCGGTCTCGTATTCAACTCTGACTTGATTATTTACGGCTGTTCTATTTCTAAGTGTTAATAAGTCAATACTGAATACATCTCTAATGTATTAATTTGTGACTTTATACTATAACGACTAGACCTTTATGTACCATGAAACTAAGAAAGAGAAAAAATTCTCAAACAAAAAATCCTGGAGAACTACCATTTTTTTCTGCTTTCACATACGATCAATAATTTCTGCACAGGATCGGAAAAAATGACAAAGCCGCCAATACGTAGGTTGGATCCTCTCCAGGTTCACACAAAACGGACAGGACCTTGATACCAGTGATTGTTTACAAAATACACAGGACCTTGATAATATAGAATCTACAATCGAGATTCTATGGTTAAGATGTAATGGACCTCTCAAGTGAAAAAATGTAGGGAAGGCTAACTCAATTGTTCACACGTGGGGCAATGAACTGTCGTGTTAAGTTCTCACTTCGCTTCGGTATCATAAGAAGAAACAAAAAGAATGAAATACCTATCAACATCTATACCTTTTCTTTATTTAATAGTGCACGTCTATTTGAAATGAAATACTTTTTAGTTGATGGAGTAATCTCTAATTATTTCTATTAGAGGAGCTGAGGCAATATCTATACGATCTATTGAATTTGTAAAAGAAAACGCAAGTATTAATAATGGAGCAATGGCAGCATATATCACATTTCTGAACCGGTATTTTTTTTCCATTTTTTAGTTATGTAACGACTAACGAACATGCTTACTAATCAGATTAATTTGTGCATTAAATGAAAGAAGAGATTCGGAATACTAAAAAACCACACATAGGGAATGTAGAATATTATAAAAAAGCACATATGATATTTTGACACGATGCTTTCTTTGATTAGAAAATGAAAGGGGCTGCTTTTGATTTTTCAAGTTATGTAACGAGACACTCTACCCACCGCTTCGGTACAGTCCAACATACCGGTTTAACCCAATGGATAATTTGAAATTTGGTTCATTACGATTGAGACTTGATTAATTTACAAACACCTAATATCCAGGCTTAGAATTGACGGACTCACCTACCAAACTTTTGGAATGTGATTTTAGGGTTAATTTGTCTCAAATTCTTTAATCAATATTTCTACTACGGTGTGTTTTCTTTCTCATTTCCTCTTGAGAAGGTATCGTATCATTCACACCTTGCCATTTTTTTAATGTTTGCAGTGATGAAGAATAATTCCCTTGAGTACAAAATCAGATCAATGACTGAAACAACTCATCAAAATTAAGTTATCTTTAATCTTTACCAGAGAAACCTATCATGTATGAACTATTTTTCTTACACTTTTGTGCCTATCAAACAAGAACAAGTAGCCTAATAATAGTACCAGAATTTTTGTTCATTTTTAAACATTTTGCGCTTCGGATGAACATAGCTATTACGTGATTGTTTCTAAGAAGTCCAAAATACTTTTAATTTATTAGCTAGAATTGGATTATGCGCTTAATTTCACGTACAGACCTGAAAATTAGTACAATGGGCCTTGATTTACTACACACACTAGCAATGTTACAATCATCACTCTATGTGATGAATAATCTTGTAGATTTGACGGGCGCTTTAGGGCGCATCTCGCTGATCTATTATCCGACGTGAATCCAACACATCACGAAGGTATGTCCGTATGTGGCATTATTCGGATCACAATATATTTTCCGATTTCAAATAACATGGAATAATAAAACTAGCCTTCTAATTTTGAGAGTAACATAATTCTAGTTTGAAAATGTTGTGTTGAAAATTCTTTTTGCGTAGTCTAGATTTTCCAAGTGAAATTTTTTAACATGAAGCATGCATCATGATTATTGAAAAAAACTAAAAGCGAAAGGATTAACCTCACTCCTTATTTTTCATCTACTTTTGAGCCTCCTTAAAATGTCACATCATCACTTTTATCTCGACCGTTAGATCAATTTTTTTGCCGAATCTTAGCCATTCATTTTTTCAAATTTATTGATGTTTTATGACAATATTTATGTGGTTATCAAAACATAAACGTATGATTGGTTCAATTGATGTTTTGTGTTCCGTATTTGATTTAGTGAGAACCATAGATCTTAAATCAGATGGTTTAAATGAATCATGCTGCAAAGTTATGTTCAATTATTAATATCAATAGTTAATGAAGAGCTCACTCATTAAAATATAAATAATTTTTCTTTTTTTCTTTAAAAAATTATAATTCTTAATGAAATATTTTATTTCTAATGTTAAAATCGTCAAATATAAAATTGTTGGAATTTTCTCTTTATTTTGAGTTCCATATTGTTATGGTTTCAATTTTTTTCTTGCTAAAATATACGAATATAGACTATATGAATGAAGATGTACAAAAATAATATGCTCATTAACTTATACATTATATCTTATTTTTTATCTCTCTTTAGGCATTCTCAAGAGACCTATTGTTAATTTTATCTCGGCCATTGGATCATTTAAATTGTTAACACAATATCACATAAAGACATATTGTTATGATTCCAATTTATTTATTTTTTATAAAATATGTGAATATAGACTATAAAAAACATGTAATAAAATAATAAGCTCATTTACTCTTATCATATTCTTTTACCTCTCTTTGAAAATTTTCAAGAGAATTATTATCAATTTTCTCTCCGTCGTCGAATCAAAAAATTTATCAAATCTTAGCTTTCAATTTAAATTATTATCATAATATCACATGATTAGTTAGATTAATGTTCAGTGTCATATCTTCGTTATGTGAAAACTATCATCTCAAACAAAATTTCAGAATATTAAAAACTATATTATATTACTTAATTTATTATGGATTTCATAAGAACATATGTGTAATCCATAGCATTTTGACATCTAAAAAAAATAAGAAAAATAGTGGTGACAAATTTTTGAAGAAAATGAGTAATGTTATATTTTCCTATGTAGTATACATATTTTTTCCATATATATAATATTAAATATAATTATTATTTTTTATTTTTTTGAAGTTAATAATCTATTATTTAATCTTTTGTAGTTTCAACTAAAATCTTCAAAATAAATTATCTTGCATTTTATTTTTTCTGATCTCATTCATCTAAGTCTGATTAATACTTAATTTGTTTTTCTAATATAATATGTCAAGACATAATGACATAAAAAAATCAAAAACAACAATTTTGAATTCTCATGTATTATTTATGTACTATAAATTTACAAAGTTTAATTTTGAATTTTCATAATTGCAAGTTATATATTATTATATTGAAATAACTATTAAAATTGAAATACTCGCCGCGAAACGCGAGCATTATCCTAATATCTTTAATGTCATCCATCTCCCTCTTAAGTAAAACATCAAATAGAATTTTTCTGAGTAAATATCAAATGGAAATATATTTGCAAATTATTATAAGACTGTTTATGAGTAATTGTTTACACAGATAAATATTATCAATTCTTCTCAGATTTCATGCCACCATTCTATAGATGAAAATATTCATCATGGGCTCCAATGAGTTTAGCAAACAACCATTCATCTTACATACTTTTTTTAGGAAAAATTACAAACGATCGTTTGATTTTTATTCTCATTTAAATTAATTATGCTAATCGCGAAATTCTAACCTCTCACATGTGAAAATGTGAGATTGGATTCTTATCATTTGACTATTCTAATGCTGGTGATCTTAATTAACACTAACTGAATCCCATGCACTTTGAATTAACATTTTCAGCAACTTACAAGTATTAGATATTTACATATAACATTCTCTTTCCAATATCCTTGGAGGGTCCTTTTTCTTTTGATGAACTGGAGTAGGCTAATTGAGATCATTTTTGAACTTCGGTGTATAAAAGCATAACTTTCAAAGAATATTACGACTTCAGCGTTAATAATAGGCATTATGTCTAACTTACTAATTTTATTTGTCCGATATGATCTACGTTATAACTCTGAAGAAAACACAAGAGTTATACTTGATTTCTTATGTGGGTAGCATAGAATTAATGCCACATTATGTCCATTTTTTCTTCCTTTTTCCTCACAATTGAAAATTATCGTTTCGTTATAAAGAGGGAGAACTACAGACGATCATTTGCTTCGTTCTGTTTAGAGTAAACTCATATATCCTTTTTAGTTTTTTTAAATCAATCGTGTTACATGCGAGATTCGAACCCCTCACATATAAAAAAATGAGATAATACTATAATCACTAGACTATTCATTATATAAGTTACAGTTTCGAATCAATGTACTCTCATCTCAATACATGCACCGAATGTAGTCTCATCTTGAGAAAATAGCGTGCAAGCTCAAAAAAATGAGGTATAAGCATGCAACTCACTAAGTAATAATAATGACAAACTAGAATTTTTTATAATTAATGTTAATTTAGTTTCGTAAATAAGTTCAACTTTATATTATGTGTTTCATTAAGTAATGCTTCTAACAATTTTGAAATTTTGAATAGTTTCTAGTTTAAAGGTATTAACTTCATAGCAAAAGCCATGTTTTTTTTAGCAAGGATGCCATGTTTTTTCTGCTTCTTCATCCCATTGCGGTGAAAGTTAATTCTATGATAAACACGATGCTTATAAATGGACAAATACAAAAGTGACAAGTTTTACTTCATCATTTTCACGCGGAAAATATAATAACAAAATGAAATAGTTATAGCACGTGTCCCTCTCTCTGACCTCTCATGCCTTAATTTAGAATAGTACCCTCGTATTCTTTTCTTACCCTTTCATCTCCAGTATTTTGTAACAGACCAAATCTCTGCCCAAATTCACAATGAAGCGGCATTTCCACTTAGAAAATAATGGAGATGACTTAAACTAGCGATTCTACATGTAGATGCCCCTGGCGTCTCCTACATAAACCCCCTCATCTCACCAACTCCATTTGGACTCACTCAATCAAGCTCTCCTCTCCTCTTCCCTTGTTAGCAGGGCAGGTTCTTATATTAACAGAACACTCTGTTTTGTTTCTCCGTAACAAATGGGGAGAGCGCCGTGTTGCGAGAAAGTGGGCTTGAAGAAAGGGCGATGGACTTCTGAAGAGGATGATATCCTCCTCAAGTACATTGCCACTCATGGCGAAGGCTCTTGGCGCTCTCTTCCCAAGAAAGCTGGTACATACAGTACACACCTAATTATTAAAACCATTCTACAATCAATTTTGAGATTTTTCTTGTTGGGCTGTGCGGAACTAAAATGAAATGGTTTTGAATCTGTGATTCTAGGGTTGTTGAGGTGCGGAAAGAGCTGTAGGCTGCGGTGGATAAATTACCTGAGAGCTGATCTTAAGAGGGGCAACATTTCTAAAGAAGAAGAAGAGACCATTATCAAACTCCATGCCTCTCTTGGCAACAGGTTTACATCTCCTTTAATAAGCAAATACCTCTTTTTACGTAGTTTTCTTCTTTATATTTAGTTCATTTTATTTTTTGGGGAAAATGTCTATGCTATTAAAAAGAAATAATTTAGTTATAATTGTAATATAATACTATTTTATTCATGGACACTTCTAGACTAGTGACGACATTTTCCAACCATCCACTTTGCACTCAAGAACAGGGGAGTTTTACTTATTTCTTTTTCTAAGAAGCGATTCGTAATATCAATCATTTTATAATATTCATTATTCATATATTTCCTTTTCTTCGCGTCCTAGTACTTGTCGTTTATTAGCGATTCGTAATATCAATCGTTTTATAATATTCATTATTCATATATTTCCTTTTCTTCGCGTCGTAGTTCTTGTCGTTTATTCGCAACCTCGTGTTTTCCGTTCAGTTTTGTTGTGTCCTTTGCACATGCATTTCTTTTCTACTTTTTAGTACCGTCAGAAAAGTATAGCCAGCTGTTCTGATCAGTCAGACACGGGCCCAACTTGTCAATGAGAGAAACTATTTCATTTTCTATTATTTGACTGCATCTGGTCTCGCTCTCACATACACTTCCTATTGGACACGTAAATTCTTTTTCATTAACGATGTGAAATATACTGGAGAGTAGTACTGCTACAGAGAGATATATACTGTTGCCTATCTCGTGGCCCAACGATACTATTTTTTTTTAAGGCATGAGTTCCATGAGTTTGGGATTAAAAATTCCAAAATCGGATCAGTTGTGCATGTGCCCTCAAGAGTAGCACATGCACCTATGTAAATATATAAATATAATATTCCTGAATTTGCAATCCAATCAAAACGTAGATCTATACTATTTATGTATTAATTTCATGTCAGGGATATATTATTCGAGTTTTGATTTTATTTCATTTCTTTTTTCTGATTTTGACAGAGAACTAAAATCCGACAGTTTTTACTCATAAACTATTATTAGATCTAGCATGGCATTTAATAAGCTTCTCCAATTTTAACATTTTCCATCAGTAATAGTATGTCTAATACAACTATTTTTTTTTCTCTTGAATACAGATGGTCTCAAATAGCCTGTCATTTGCCTGGCAGAACAGACAACGAAATAAAGAATTACTGGAACTCCCATCTGAGCAGGAAGGTCCACACATTTCGGAAGTCCGCTTCATCAAGTTCAATTGACTCAGTTAATCTCGACGAGCCTGAAACTCCAGCACCCGAGGATGACAAACGCAAAAAGTGCAGTCGCAAAAAGAAAATCAACAAAACAAAAGAAACAAAAAAAGATGAGACCACCAAAGAAACACAAGACAGGGACCAAAAAGTAGACTTGGCACCAACTAATTCACAAGCATTAAGTGATGAAGGTTTAAGCACGGTGTTGGACCCCGAAGTTGAAATTGAATCGATTGACGAAGAGATGATAAGCGGCCTTTTCAGTCCTGGGCCACTCGACGGTGATGTGGACACCATGCTTCTCTCTAGTGAGGAGAGAGAGAAGGACCATGTGGTAAATGAAGAGAGAGAAAGTGGGTCCCCGGGGCTTAATGCAGAAAAAGAATGTGGGTCCATAGGAGATATTGGTCAGGCCCAAGTAGAGGAGGGATTATTGGATTGGGACAAGTTGGATTGGGACATGGATTTAGGGCTAGAGTTGCAGAATTGTGACCTAAATGGTGATTTTGGATTTCAAGATCAAATGGATTTAAATGGGAATGATCTAGAATCCTTTGCCGACTGGCTCATGACAGACCCAGTGTGAGGTTATTGGTTCTGGGTTTGGATTTGGTCAGTTGCTTCTTGATCTTGATGACTTTTAGGAGAGGACGTGATGATAGATTTCCATAGGTTGTTTGTTCTATAGTAGTAGAACTATTATGTATTATAAGTGCTTTTAGAACAATCAGTAGTTTCTTCATGTATGAAAACATGTCCCTGTGCCAAGAATCTGCTAGCATGTGTAAAAAAAAGCTAATGACAAAATAAACTTTTGCAAGTTGCTAAGTATTGTTGATAAGTTCTTTTGTTTTTTTTTTTTTTTTTGCAATGTAGGCAAATTTCATTAAAACGGTTGTTCATTACAACACACGCAAAAAGAAACCATAAATAGAAACCTAATTAATTCAAACCTTACATTATAAATAAAAAGAATTACAACTTAATTGGAAGTAATAATGCGCTCTTCTAAAAACGCAGATTGTGTCTCTGCCCGATTAACAATCTATCTGCAACTTGATTTCTCTATCTTCCAAAACTTTGAAATTCATTGTTGAACCGCCGGTTGAGGGTAGTTTCTGCATTCTAATTAGACCGAAAATGCAGTACTTGTGGATCTAGGGCTATGTTGATTTGGATATGGATAATTACATGTTTCCTCACCTCCCGAAAAGAATCCCCATAAAAGAGCCTTCAAAAAAATTGAAAAGTTGATTATCCATATAATCTCATATGTTGTTTATTTGTAATATATACAATTTGTTATATCTATAACATTTGGTGTATCTAATTATATTATAACTTTGACACTCTGAAACAAAATTAAAAGGAAGTACTAGTTGATTAATCATATCTTGAATAGTGAATATAAATTGAAATTACTTAAATAAAATAGTATATTAACTACCAGCACTATGAGCTTGATTGTTAAGTTGAGGCTGTGATCTAACAAATGATATCAGAGCGAAATTCCGGAAGCACTATCGACTATCGTGCAGCATTCGGAATATGGATGTGTGCTGACGAGAGTCTGGGGAGAGAAAAAGAGAGGGGATGAAATTTGGTAAAACCTTAGACCGGCTAGGAATCAACCCGGTTAAAAAATATCGGAGACCTCTGACCAGTTTCTAATCCGGTCAAATCAGCATCCATTTTTATTTATGTTTGACGGCTTGCTTTTTTGTCTAACAAAAGCTGGTCTATCTGCGTTTTGTATACATTTATTTTGGTGCCTGAAATATAAAGGCATTGCATAGCCGGTGTGATTATAAGGTTATGCAATATTATAAAAGATAAAAAGAAATTTATATATGTATATTCGATGAAGTTCACTAAAAATGTATAGGAAATGGACTAGAAATTAATGTTCATATCCTCAATCCTTCATAAGCTTATCAAATCTTAATTTTGTTCTTATACTTACTGAATTCATGTATGCACTTTTTAGAAAATCAATAATTTATGTGCTGTCCCGATTCCAATATAATTCCATACTTGTAAACAAAAAACTAATTTTGGCCGGATCATACAAATTTTGTGCAAGCTTATCAAATTTATGCAAATGGTCATCTAGCCTAGTGAATTGATTATCTTAAGTGAGATAGTAAAAGTTGGGAGTTAAAATCAATTGCATTGGACAATTTTCTTTCTTTCTTTACGAAATGGAACATGGATTCTTGATTCTGCTGTCTAATTAGTCATCGCATGAAATGTGTGGTCGTGGTTTGGTTTCTAAAAATCGGTACTGGTACAGAAGAAATTATGACGCAATTGGTTATTTCCAGCTAATGTAGATGTAGGTGTGGGGGCAAAATCTATGCTTGTTGATATGCACATCAATGCATGCATCCATTATTCATTTATTAATCATGTCCTATTCTCTCTTTAATTCTCCACCAAAAGTTTGTGCTCTCTGTTTTATCTCAACTAGGCGAATGTGGCCTTCTCTATTTGGTGAAATGTGTCACAAATTTTCAGCTATTGTAACTAGGATATGTCACGCTATCACGAATTTATGTGGGGGGCAATTGAGGGTCATTCTAGAAGAACTCTATTTTCGTAAGAGAAAAAAGTGAATAACGCAGAGAAACTGAAATTTCAGAGATATGTTTGTTTTATATAAGATTTTAGATTAACAATTTATCAGCTTGCACGACAAGTCGTGGCCGTGAAGTTAATATTTTATAGACAATATTGTTGATCTAGATCGTAGCATAAGTTTCTGAATTCAATCTAAGAAATCTTGATGTATTAACCAATGTTATTTTTTTATTTTATTTTTATTTTCATTTTTGAATTATAGGTAATTTGTCTACTTAGACTTTGCATTAATTAATATAAAACGTTACAACAATTTTTATTTACAAACAATTTCCTGAGCGTAAATGATGAGATTCAAGATTGGAAAGATTATCTTTGTTAATTGAATGATTAAGTACAAAGAGTTAGCTCCTATTTACAGGAGTGGACTCCTAATCCTAACGAACTATTCTTCACATAGAATTCTATACAATGTTATACATTTGTATTCTATACAATCCTCTTTACACTATCTACTCTAATACCCCCTCAAGTCTAGCCGGGATTAGAGATGACGGTTAACTTGTCACGTAAAAAGGAGAATCGTGGAGTCGTAAGCCCTTTGGTAAAGGTATCCGCAATTTGGCATTTCGTACTAATAAAGCGGAGATGAAGAGTGCGATTCTCAACGAGTGCTCGCACAAAGTGATAATCTATCTCTATGTGCTTAGTGTGAGCATGGAAGACCGGATTGGCTGCAAGATACATGGCGCCAATGTTGTCGCACCAGAGGAGTGAAGTGTGTCTCTGGAAGATGTGTAACTCTCGTAATAGGAATTGAATCCATACGAGTTCCCCTGTTGCCATAGCGAGGCTCCTGTACTCAGTTTCGGTGCTTGAACGAGCGACGGTCGCTTGCTTTTTCGCACTCCAGGACACTAAGTTTGGCCCGAGAAAAATACAATAGCCTGTGGTAGATCGGCGATCATCCGGCCACCCAGCCCATCATCATCTGAAAAGGCTTGAAGTTGAATAGTGGGTGAGGAGCGAAGTAGGATGCCATGTGATATTGTGCCTTTTATGTAGAATAAGATTCGTTCAACCGCTCCCCAATGTGCATCAGTCGGTGAGTGCATAAATTGAGAAACCTTATTTACCGCAAAGGTAATTTCTGGCCGAGTAATGGTCGCGTATTGTAGTGCGCCAACCGTGCTCCGATAAAGTTTTGGATCGTCCATCGGAGTTCCGCTCAGTTTGGAGAGTTTGTCACCGGCTACCATTGGGGAAGAGATCGGTTTGACGCCATTCATCTTTGCTTTCTTGAGAAGATTTGTGAGGTATTGGGGTTGAGACAGAAGGATTCCATCCGCAACCTTTGTGACTTCAATACCAAGAAAGTAATGTAGGGGCCAATATCTTTGAGAGAAAATTGCGCATTGAGCTCCGAGACGATTGTTTCAACCGAGGAAGTGTTGCTACTGGTTATGATTATGTCATCGACATAGACTAGAAGGACTATGAGTTCTTTGTTCTTGAACCGAATAAAGAGAGAAGTGTTGGTTCGAGATCCAATGAAATCAAGAGTGAATAATATTTTTTTGAGTTTTGTGAACCAAGCACATGGTGCTTGTTTGAGACCATAGAATGTCTTTTTGAGAAGACATACATGGTTTGGTCGTGTCTCGTCGATAAAGCCAGCCGGTTGTTGCATGAACATTGTCTCATCCAAATCCCCATTCAAAAATGCATTGTTTACGTCGAGTTGGCGGACCGACCATCCCTTTGATAATGCAAATGTGAGAACAACACGTATAGTGGTCGGTAACAACCGGACTAAAAGTCTCCGTATAATCAATCCCCTCTTCTTGATGGTACCCCTTTGCGATAAGACGAGCTTTGTATCGCTCAATGGAACCATCCGCCTTTTTCTTTATCTTGTACACCCATTTACACCCTACTATATTTTGTGACATATGAGGAGGTACACGAACACAAGTTTTGTTGTCGAGTAACACATTGAACTCTGCTTGCATTGTAACACGCCAATTTGGATTCTTGTTGGCTAGGAAGAAACAAGAGGGTTCGATTTCGTTAGAGGAAACAGTTGTCGGCATGGGGTGCTTGGTGGTTGCGTACGTCACATGATCGAAAAATTGTCTTGCTCGTCATGTGTTGTCACGACTTCGAGTTACCATCGGATGAGATGATGGTGTTTGCGAGGACGAAGGAACTTGAGAGACATCGGGGTGAGAAGGTATAGGATGCTCTTCTAAGAGTGGAGAATCATTTTGTGTGGATGTAGAGTTTATATTTGAAGGAGTAGTGGTACAAGGAAATATGGTGAGAGTTGTTGGAGGGAGACTAGAGGGGTTGGAATGAGAGGGAGAGAGTGGTTCATGCATGAAAGGGAAGTATGTTTCATTGAAAATGATATGGCGGACTCATGTAGATTTTATTCGTAGATATGTGAAAACACTTGTAGCCTCTTTGGTTTGGTGCATAGCCAAGAAAAACGCATGGTAAGGACCAATTTTATAACTTATGTGAGGTATAGGGTTTCGTGTAGGGAAAACACAAGCAACCAATAACTCGCATGAAGTTGTAGTCCGGTTCCTTATGAAAGAGCATCTCAAAAGGCGACTTCGTCGGATTTATCGAGCTTGATAACCGGTTTATGAGATAGACAATGCTGTAAAACACGTCATCCCAAAATTGGTACGGGACCGAAGCTTGTGTCATGGTGGATCGTGCGAGTTCGACAATGTGACGACGTTTGCGTTCCGCAAGCCCGTTTTGCTCGGGCGTATAAGCACAGGATGTGAGATGCAAGATAGAGGGATAGGTTCGTGCGATTGGTTTGAACTCGGTACCGCCATAGGTTTGAAGTACTTTTATATTGCATGAGAGTAAGTTTTCGACTTGAGTTTTAAAAAGACTAAATGCATTTAGCACTTGGTCTTTTGAGGCTAAGAGATAGATCCACGTGTAATGAGAGTAATCATCGGTAAAGGTAACGTAATAACGCATACCCGAATTAGAGAGGACCGGAGCCGGTCCCCACACATCAGAGTGAATTAATTCGAGTGGTTTTGAGGCACGAGAAAAACTTTTATTAAACGGTAATTTGTGCGCCTTGCCTTCACAACATGAATTACAAAACAACAAATGTTTATTCGAGTACAACAACTTGTCTCTATTTATTAAATTTGAAATAACAGAAAAAGATGCATGACAAAGCCTCCTATGCCACATGTCGGCTGTCTCTCTTTCGCCGAGAAACACAGAAGGTCGAGTTGGTTGCACCGGTCTTTTGAAAAGGCGATAGAGACCATTGTCAAGTACCGCTCGATGTAGCACTTGATTATAAGTCCGATCCTTTATTAAACATGCAAAAGGTTGAAATTCAAGAATAATATTGTTGTCTCGCGTTAGTTGAGAAATGCTAATAAGGTTTTTCGTGATTTGAGGTACGTGAAAAACATTCTTAAGCATTAGGGAACCATGTTGGAAAGTAATAACTATTTGACCAATATGTTTTATTGGTATACCGTCACCGTTTCCGACACGAATGAGGTCGTTACCTGAGTATGGCATGTGAGAGGAAAGGGAGTTAAGGTCGGCCGTCATATGATTTGATGCCCCTGAGTCGAGAAACCAACCATCGGACGAACCAACAAACGGTTCTGCTATAAGCGCGGTTGGTGGATCATGTTCGAAACGCTTCTTGCAATTGAGGGCGTCATGTCCCTTATGACCAGGCACTTGACATTACTCTTCTCATAGTTGCCATGATTATGATTATTATTATTATTATAATTGGTGTTATTATTATTATTATTATTATTATTATTATTATCACCGCGACCATCTCCGCCTTTGCCTCGTCTTCTGCATCCGCGAAAATTATTGGATTTAGTAAATTGCGCCGCAAGAGCTTCATAGAAGGGATGAATTTCTGGGCCGGGCCCAGATGCTTAAGTGGGTCAAGGTTGATTTGTGGGCTGAGAAGAGAGAGAGGGATTAAATTGAGAAGAGAGTTGTTGGCCCTGAGCTGGATTGAAGACCTGATATGGTGGCCCAATCTGTTGGCCCATAGAGGGGAGCGTGTTAAATGGAGAGGAAAGAGAAGGCTGAAAACGGGAGAGAGAACCACCGCTCGTCGTTCCCATCTGAGAAACTCCATTCGGAACTCTCGAGGTGAAGAAAGCGGCTTGCTGCCTCTCCGTCGAAAGTTGTTGTTCGAGCCTTTGCTCATGCCCCAGAAGGAATCCATGGAGCTGGGACAGTGAGAGAGGCTCAGTTCTCGCTGTAATGGCTGTTACAAAGCCATTAAACTCGGATCCAAGTCCCCCAAGAACGAAGAGAACCTGTAGGGTTTCACCAATCGGTTGTCCGATCAGTGCAAGTTGATCGGCATAGCTTTTCATCTGCCTAAAGTATTCTCCACACGATTGGCCTTGCTTTTTCGTTGTGCAAAGATTTAAGAAGAGCTCGAATAGTTTGGCCATGGTGGTGGAATTGTATAACTGATCGAGGGTCGTCCAGACCTCGAACGAGATTTTGCAATAAACAAGTTGGCTCAACACCGTTTCTGTCATTATTGTTCGGAACCAGCTAAGAACCATGCTGTCTTGTTGAATCCATATTGTAAACTCAGGGTTGATTTGACGGACAGCTGGTGTGGTAGAGGTACCGGCGACATATAGGGTTTTGGAAGGTGGACTGCTTGTTCCATCGACATAAGAAAACAATCCATAGTCTTGAAGGATTGGTTCAATTTAGGATCTCCACAACAAATAGTTTGAACCATCCAATTTGGTTGAAATTTGATTTGAGAAGGTAACAATTGAGGACATGATTGAAAAAGGGTTGGGAAAAGAAAGAATTAAAGGCAAGATTGAACCTTGTGCTGTACTGGTACACTTCTTCTTCCTCTCTGTTATTCGTTTTCTTATTGTCGATTCGATTTGTTGTTCTGGATCGAGTTTTCTTCGCGTTTACTCTCTTCTTTCTCTTCTGTCTTACTGGAAAGCCAGTGGTGATGCGACTAAAGAGATCCTGCTTAGTAGTACTTAACTGAGAATCAAGATTCTCAGTTCTGCAGCTCCGTTGGACCAACAAAGCGCAACCTGAGGCAAAATCTTCTCGTTCAGATCAATTCTTCTCTTGAATTCGAACTGAAAACTTCCTGGTCTCACCCAATACACCACCTCTACACCTCTTCTTCGAATCTTGATAATAATTCAGTCAGTATCCCACTGATCTGAACTGAAATTGGCTAGAACTTGACTGATTCAAGATGAATGCAGTCAAAAAAAGACTGAGAAGAGACTGATCGCGCTAAATAGCTGCTTATCAAGATTGAATTGTGAGTTTTCTTGACTGATTTGAGAAAAATAGTCAAGAATTGGGATGGGAATTGAGGAATTCAATCAAGAATTAGAAAGAAATCAAGACTGAATTGAAAAGACAGAAAAGAATTGGGAAATTCAGTCAAGAATTAAACAGAACTATTTTGATTATTGAGGCAATGTGAAGTAGATGAGGATTGTGGAACCAAAAGAAAGAAAGAATTTAGAAATAAATTGAAGAGATTGTGAAGCGGAAGCCAAGATAGGCTCTTGACACCATGATGAGATTCAAGATTGGAAAGATTATCTTTGTTAATTGAATGATTAAGTACAAAGGGTTAGCTCCTATTTATAGGAGTGGACTCCTAATCCTAACGAACTATTCTACACATAGAATTCTATACAATGCTATACATTTGTATTCTATACAATCCTCTTTACACTATCTACTTTAATAGTAAAGATAGCTCATGAATAAAAGTAAAGCCTATGTCCTAATAGGTCTAGGCTAAGCTCCCGTCAAGCGGGATCTCTGGTGATTGTTGAGGTGATTGTTGAGCTTCTTGTCAGACTTGAGCTGTGCCCTTCATTTGTTCCCATTCTTGGACATTTTCCAGGATGATGGAGAATACTTGTTCCTTGTTGCTTTTTTTGTTTCGGAAAATCCTGGCATTTTTTTCTTTCCAGATTTTTCAGCAGGTTACACTCCATGCGGTACCCCATTTTTTTCTTTGCATTTTGCTGATTCTCTTAAGCATACCAGCTGTAGAGTTTTATCGGGGAGGGTATTACTAGCGGAGGGGGTTTGCCAAAGATGCTGCATGCTATTAAATCATTGTTATTAAATCCCGACCGGACATCGGCCTGGATCACTGATTCACTGGTCGGATCGGTGGGTCAACCGGTTGAACCGTTGGGTTTTGTTAAAGAATACTCATGTTTACTCTTTCTTTTAAATTAAATATATTATTAACAAATACTTGAATTTATTGTTCCAACTCTGTTCCTGATTATTACAATACCTTTTATTATTTTTTATTATAAATTTTACAAAAGTTCCTTTTTCTTTTTTACAATCTAGCAATGAAAAGAAAAAGAAAAAATGAAAAACACTTGGGCTGTTTCCTATTATGAACCCGGCCCAGCCCATTCCTAAACAATACAGAATTTAGAAACCGGAAAATAGAAAGCCGGTTTCTCAAATCCTATTTTTGATTAACCTAGAAATGAAATCCTCTATCTAGAAATATCTATTAGGTCAGCCCACCATTCTTCATTCTTACAATCTCCTTGCAGGCGAAACAAACTTTGTATAGCCCAGTAATACCGCGAAACAGCTGTTACCGCTAAAAATAATGTTAATTAAGTTAAAAATACTGTTTCATTCCATGACAAACAACAAAAAATAAAATTTAATTTTTCTTGCTAAACCTGTGGTTGGTTAGGAAGATTTAAAAAAAATATAGTGGGGGAGAAACAGCTCTTACAAAATTTTGACCTCTTAAGAGTTGACTCTTAACATAAAGACTTGTATGGGCCCACTCCTCTTTAAAAGGAGACGGAATTGAGCAAACGGAGAGAATTAATTCATGAGCAAAACAGAAAAAGTTAAAGTTAGCGGGCCCCACCATCTCCCATCCTTTCAAATTTTTTTTTTTTTGCGTTCTTTATTTCAATCTAAACATTTTTTTCAACTCTCTTCAGCAGCATATAGGAGAAATATGAAAAAACCACTTGATATTCTCATTTTTCTCTTCTCTGTCAAAGAATATAAAAAAGTAAAAGAAAAGAAAAAAAAACAGACATAGACATAGAGAAGAGAAAGACAAGATTAATAAAATAAACACAATACAAACATACAATAATTTATTTCTCTAAATTTATTACACTGAATGTTTTTTTGATGAGCATCCATCATGTGGTATTAAATTGATGACAATTTTTAACCATGAATTGAGAATTTTCTTTTAGATGGTGAACCTTTTTTTTTTCACGGACCTTGCTCTTCTGTTTGAAACCTTGTTGGACATTTCAATGGATTATTAAAGTTGCTAGATATTCACTTCATGCAAATAATATTTTGGTACTCAAGTCCAGATAAAGTATTTCAGATAGGGGCAAATAATATTTTTTTTCTCATAAAAGAAAGAGGGCAATTTGAAGAATGGAAGATTTATTTTAGTATTGGTGAAGTTAATTTTTTTATATTCTTAAAATTAGAAGGGGGGCTAATGTTTGGAATATGGTGGTGGGGATGGAATTGAAAACTTCAAAACTCAAGAATAAGAAGAATTCGGGACCCACAAAAGTTTAATTGATTTTTTTTAGAGGTGGCAAATGGGCGGGTTTGGGTGGGTTCGGGTTTGACCCTATCGGGTTCGGGTCATTTCAAGGTCTGGGTCATTTTTGGGTTGTGCCAACTCGAGTCCGGTCAGGTTGCACTCAGGTCCTATTTTGACGGGTTTTTTCGGGTTGAGATTGTCTTCGGGTCGGGTCGGCCATGTTCGGGCTTATCTGGGTTTTCGGGTCAAATCGGGTGCGGGCTTATACGGGTTTCGGGTCATGCGGGTGCGGGATTATTCAGATTTTGGGTCATCTTGAGTGCGAGTTTGTTAGGATATCAGATCATGTCGAATGCAGTGAGTATTAGAGGTCCTGTGGAAATTTCTAATGTTTGGACTATAATTACTTCAGCTAACGTGACGTGTGTGATTGTGTTTTTTTTTTTTGAATTTTTTTAATACGGTGGCTTTTATGTCATGTGTGTGATTGTGTCTACTTTTACTTTTACAATGAGAGAAAAGATGTTAAATAAAAATTTGAATTATTGCCTTATGAAGGTTGTTTATTGAATTTGATGATTGATACATAAGAAAATAAAATGTATAAAGCAATTTTGATTATATTGTTTTTTCTTTGCCTCATATTATCTAATATTTAGTTTTTATTGCTCCCGAGTCCTGACCTGACTCCATAATGTGTGCGCAAGAAATCTTCTATTATTCATAAGAATACAACCTGCCAAATATTCATTGTAATGTTTAGAAACTAGAAAGGGCCAATATGCTATGAAATAATTGTTGTATCTGAATCTTCCTTTAGCATGGGTGGTAGAGTTCTAAATAAGTTTAGGTCTTCTCTTCCACCCGAAAATGCACAAGTTCTTATCACTACTCGTAGTTGGTTATATGGATATGAAGGTATAATAAACTTGATAATTACATTGAAATATTATAATCTAAATAATAGAAAAATAATTCTTATATATTTTCCTAAATATCAGATATCAGTGCCAATACAGAAGAGCTTAGAAATGAAATTGGGCAAGAAGTAGAATTCATTGGTCTATCAAAGAGAACATGAGTACCAGCCACTTCAAATATTAGCTAATATCTCATATAATGGTATATTACATGTAATCATATTGGATTTTTTACTTTTTTCTTTATAAAAATATTACTAAGTAACATGTAAATTTTATGAAGTATAAACCATATATATTTTTGTATGCAGGTCTAGAGAATTGGAGGCATCATAAAGTTTCAATTATTGTTGTATCATACATCATGTGTTTTTTTTATATTTTATTCTATCAATTTGGAAGTTAAAACTATTCAATGTTATTTTTTTTATTTGGGGAATGATTTTTGAATATCATTTATAATTTTTGTTTAACCAGTATGTTGGGTATGAATAATGAATGTTTATGTTGTTTGTTTCCTTCATTAATAATTTTATTTTAAGATTAATGAAATATTTATTTTGTTTATGGTGATTTTTCTTAATGTTTATGGTGATTTTTCTTGAAATTACTCCACTTATTACATAAGATTCTTAATGTTTCTCTGACTTGTAAAAAATAGCAAAACAAAAGAAAAAACAAAGAATTCACTTTTAGCATTTAGTTTGATATCATAATTACGGAGATATTTATAGTTGTATCAAATCATCTTCGGGTCATATTCGGGTTTCGGGTTAGTTCCGGGTTCGGGTCTATCGGGTTTCGGGTTCTCGGTCTCGGGTTTGTATCGGATTCGGATACCTCGGGTTTGGGCCGGGTCGGGTTTGGGTAGTATCAAACAACAAGTTAGTTCGGGTTCGGACGGGTTCGGGTCAAATGATTTTTCTAATTTTTCGGATCGGGTCGAGTCGGGAATCGGACGGGTCGGACGGATTTTTCGGGTTCGGGTCAGATTTGCTACCTCTAAATTTTTTTTCCGTGTTATCTTTCCGTTTGCTTCCGTCTCATTTTAAAGAGGAGTGGACCCCACACGAATCAAAAGTTTGGTAAGAGCTGTTTTGGATTTATGGATGGCAGATGAAACTCGGCAGCATAAGTGAGTCGGACTCAAAACGTTTGGTAAGAGCTGTTTCGTCTTATTATGGGGCGAAATTTATAAATTTGTTTTATTTAAAAATCTTCCTAATCACAGGTTTAGCGGAGAAAATAATTTTTTTGCTTCACCACGTCACGGGGCAAAATAGTATTTTTAGCTTAATTAACATTATTTTTAGTGATAACAACAGTTTCACTCTATTACTGAGCGATACGAGTTTGTTTCGCCCAATGGATGGGCGAAATATATAGTTTCGCAAATAATTTGAAAACTAGGAGTTTGTTTAGCATCAATTTCGTTTCCAGTTTTTCATTTTTTTTTTCCTTCAAAAATAAATGGAAACGTGTTTGGCAAATTCAGCCTGTTTCCATTTTTTTCTGTAGAATTTTTTTTTTGACAAATAGGCCTCGGGTTATACCCAATAGCCTGCAGTTAATATAAGAATAGGAGTCTTAATAGTTCATTACAATTTTGCCAAGAGAGTTGGCTGAATTTAAAGGAAAAAGAAAAACCCCCACTATTGAAAAGGAAAGAAAGTGAAACGGCTGACTACAGTAGACTAGTCCACAAAGCAAAATCAACCTTAATCGATTCAGTTATCGCATGGACCTCAGATTGGCGATCTGTAAACGTCCTCATGCATCTCTCCTTCCATATCCAAAAGGATGTTGCCGCAATTTTTATTCTAAGCTGAGCATCACCTTGGTGTCTTAGTATTTGTATGATATTCATATTGTCTAAGTGCATTTCATTGAAGATGGTCTCTGCAAAAGGGCATTCTTGAAATAAATGTGTTGCGGACTCCGCTTCTGCCTTGCATAAGAGACACATATTGGGTAGGAGAAATCCCCTTTTCCCATAATTGGTCCACTGTTGGCAGGATATCTCTTATTAGTCTCCAAATAAAAATCCTGATTTTAGGAGGGACCTTAAGATTCCAAATGTAAGCGTACGTTGTTTTTAGCTTAGGATTTTTTGTGATCATGTTATAGACTGTATTTGTAGCAAACTGTCCTTCCTTGTCTAAAGACCAAGAGATATTATGTTGGTCATTTCCCGTGTTCCTGGAGGAAAGCCATTCATCCCATAACACAATGAGTTCATGTAATTCTCTTTCCGCCACTATTGAAAGTGGTAGGTTGAATATAGTGGACCAATCCTCCAATTGTAGGGCTTCATTAACCGAGATATTATGTCTATTATCAACGAATGAAAATAAGTTTGGGAAGTTGATCTCGAACCTTTGTCCACTCCAATTATGCTTCCAAAATAATGTATTGTCTCGAAGATTTCCATGGAACCTGGCGAAGTTGTTAAAGATCGGCATGACGTAGTGAACCTCTGCCATGAGTGGCGACTTGCAACATCTTCCCTTTTCATGACGGCAATCTTTTTTCTATTTTTTTCAGTAGAATTACCAAAATAAAAACGCAATTTTCAAAACGGGAAATCCTCGTTTCAAGATTTCCGTTTTTAATTGCTTTATACACCGCTTATAAGTATGGTATCTCTCTAGCACCTAAACACATGCTCATTCCACCAAATTTTTTGGTTTTATCTTCCTGCTCTAACAGCCAAGATCAACATTTAATATTTTTATATTATATATTTCTGTTTGTCTAAGAATTTTTTGTTTGAATCTTGCCACACCACCATAAAGTTATTTTTGTTCCGTCTATGTTAAAAAATTAGTATGTTCATTTTCTTTTGTTGTTGATTGGTTAATATTATTTATTATTCTGGTTGAGTTCTTCGATATAATATGCATTAAGATAATTTATCTATGCATTAGTTGAAAAGTGTAATAGAAAGACGATGGTATAGATAGAATACACCACGAGTTGAAAAAGAATGAATGAAACTTGGACCATTGATCAACTAAACAACAAATATAATTTAAGACAATGTTAGAAACATTTTTTTTTGATATGGAACAAATATAATATAAATTAATAGACATATGTATTAATATGGGTATTTTTGTGCAAGATTTTTTTTTTTTTGCAATAATTTTGTTCTTCAAAAGATATATAAATTGATTATTTCTACTAACACAACAAAAAATATTAGTGAATATATTTTTTTTCCTCTGACGCAAACAATGACAAAATTAAGTGAAATATTCATAATCCATTAAAATATATTATATAATACAAAAAAACTGCCGGCTTTCTATTTATTCATGTTTATTATTTTGTTTTCATAATAAATTTCAAAATTTAATTCAAAACTTGTGTATATTAATGGTTTTGAATCCACATAAGAATCTTGATTTTTCTAATAGATATAGATTTGCATTTAAATCATTTGAATTGTTGTTGAATTTGACAAATGGACTAATGATCTAGTATAAAACACAACAAGACATAGATTGTAAATTCATTGACATTAAAATATAGATGTAAGATAAAAAGTCTTCTCCCTTCTATGAAAATATTTTTTGTTCATTTTGGATTTGGATGTTGGTTACTATTTTAAAAATTAACCAAATAAATAAAATAATTAAATCATAACATAATGATAAAGAATGAAACAAGCCTGGTGTGTAGCCGTGCGATCGAGCCGCGACTGCTCTAAAGACAGAATGACGCCCTCTTGTGCAGGGTTAACCGTTTATCCGTCTCCAAGGTTTTACACCACGAGGAAGTCTCATATCCGCTCCGGTAGCACAGTCACAGAGTGGACCTTCATTTC
>CM050894.1:3920000-3927500 GCA_027726005.1 Juncus effusus
GGCCAGTTTCGGCCGTCTTTTTGACTCGCCGACCGTCCTTTCTCCATCTCCGCCTCTCAAGTTATTGGCGGACAATTTCACCTCCCGTTAAAATCTATACCTATTTGAAAGATTTTGTCGCTTCAACCTTCTTCACTACTCGCTCTCTGCTTTGTTTTGTTTTTCATTTTCTTTCGTTTTTTTGGTTTTTTGTCCACTCTTTTTCCGAATCTCGCCCTTATTTTGTGGTTTAAGTTTATCTGAAAAGGCCGATGAACTTGATCTTGACTGGTGAAAATGTTGAGTAGTTGATCCATCGCAGTTTTGTGGAAGCTCCCTGAATTGGCTGAGGTCCCACAAATTTTGTTTTGATGGCTGCATGAATGTTTCATTTGCTGAAGATCACGTGTCTTTTATGAGGCAATTGAAGAAGTATATTGAGAGATTTTTTGCTGAATTAATTTCCTTTCGGGTTGAACCTCAAGAGTTTCTTTTGAAGGTCATCTCATAATTTGAGGCAATTCTTGATAAAATAAATTAGAAGCAGGAAGAATTTAGAAGTTTAGAGGAGATAAGACAAAATTAATCTCAACCCCTTATTTTTTATCTACTGTTGAGTCGCCTCAAAAGGCCAGATCATCATTTTTATTTTGACCGTTTGATCATTTTTTTTTTAAATCTTAACTTTTCATTTCTCAAATTTATTGATATTTTATGGCAACATGTGTGTGGTTATTAGACCATAATCATATGATTGGTTGAATTAGTATTTTGTGTTTCATCCCCGATTTAGTGAAAATCTTTGTGAATTTGTTTATAACTATCAAATCTTAATCGGATGATTTTATGAATCATGGTGCAATGTTATATTAATACAAATAGAATATGAAGAGTTCATTGATTAAAATATAAATATTTTTTCTTTTCTTTTTAAAAAAATAATAATTCTTAATGAAACATTTTATTTCTCATGTTAAAATTGCCATATATAAATTTATTAGAATTTCTCTTTATTTTGAATTCCATATTGCTATGTTTATAATTTAATTTTTTTCTTGCTAAAATATGTGAACATAGACTATGTAAGAGAACATGTAAAAAAATAATACATTTATTAACTACTACCTTATTTTTCACCTCTTATTGACCATTCTCAAGTGGCCTATCATCAATTTTCTCTCGGCCGTCGGATTATTACCGCAATGTTTCGTGTTATATCTCTCATTATGTGAGAACTATCATAAAAAAATCAAAGTATTGAGAATTATATTATATTACTTATTGTATTACGGGTTTCAAAAATACATATGTGATTAGTTTATATATAATCCTTATGATTTTAACAACTAAAAAAATAAAAATAATAGGAAATAGTGTGGTGACAATTTTTTGAAGAAAATGAGTCATGTTACAGTTTCTTATGTATAATATATATAATTTTTTCATATATATAATATCATATTTCCTTTTTAAACATCATGTTAAATATAATTATTATTTTGTATCTTTTTTGAAGTTAATAATTTATAATTAAATCATATGTACTTTCAAATAAAATCTATGAAATCAATTATGTTGCATTTATATTTTTCTGGTCTCTTTATCTAAGCATGATTAATACTTAATTTTTTTCTAATATAATATGTCAAGAGATAATGATATAAGAAATCAAAGAGAATAAAAAAAGATTTGATCTTTTAATCTTAGAAGTCTTAATATAAATATAAATTGAGATCATAGATTAATTATCCAAATTATTTAGTGGGTTGTTATTTTTTTTATGAATTCATCTCTAATGTTATTTTATTTCTCATATATAAATTTATTGGTATAGAGTTATCTGCCGTTACAAAATTAGATGTGATATAGAAAATATTTTTGAATGAATAATAAATTGATAAAATATCTTATAATATAATTCAAACTAATTTTAAACATATCAAACTTATTTAACATAATTATTATATATAATTTATATACTATGAATTCATTTTAAACTTTTATTTTGATTTTTCATAATTGTAATTTAAATATTACATATTGAAATAAATAATAAAATTGAAATATGCACAGCGAAACACGAGCATTATTCTAGTATGATATCATTATAGGCCTCCGAGAGGAGAAGAGAGGACCTAATTGAACAATTTGTTTTATTGACCAAATTTGAGATATGGTTAGCAGTTTGCTGATTCAGTATTAACATTTGTGGCTAACTCTGAATCCTAATCTTATCTCAATATCTAATGTCTAATATCCAACAATTGTACAATTTCGAAATGATAGAATTCTTTATTAATTCTAAACATATACAACAACTCTATTCAGTGTCGAGGCAGTCAATGAATAAGTTGAGGTGCATGCTCAATTAAAGCTTTCCGAGATCAAATGGAGAAGCTTATGAAAGCCCAATCTGGTGAGGCTCGTTGATTTAGAGAGAGAACGGATTCTAAAGGTAATTTTTGAGGCTTTTTCAATGAGATTTGGTATATATTTCACCAATTTGGTAGTTTGGGTGTTACAGTTGTGATATTAATATATTATATAATAATTCCAGTTATTTTTTGACTCATTGACAGATAGATTGGATTTTTCTCTTAACTTTTATGGAGTTCATTTAGGGAATTGGGAATTTTAGGGAGGTTTTAGTGAATTTTTATTGTATTTTCTGTCAACTGAATTCCACATAAATTAGAACGCAATAGAAAAAAACTGGAAAGTGGAAATTGTTATAGTCAAACCATCTCCTTATTCAAGCAAACTTAATGAATTTGTTACTGCTGTCCTTTCTTCTTGAAATAATTGAATTACTAAATCTAAAATTTTGGGTAATTAATAGGTCGGTCCTAACACTTCAAGTAAGAGTCGAGCAAGCGCAGGTATTTTTCTATTTTATTATTTATATTATAAAATAATTTTTTCATCAGCAAATGCAAGTGCACTTAGCGAGCTATTACAGAAATTTGTGACAAGTATTCTAGCTTAAAACTTACACATACTCAGTAATATTAAATTCAATTAACCATGATCTTTTCATTTATTTATTAGGGAAATTCTTCAAAAACCCCCTAACTTTTTTGGATATTATCAAAAACCCCCTATCTTTTTCATTTCTTCAAAAACCCCCTATAAAGCAACTTGAATTTTTTTTTTACCCCCTATGGGGTTAAGTTAAACATTTTCCATCCATTCTAATTTTTATTGACCAAAATGCCCTCTATTGATTATTTTTATACTATATTTAATTAAATTAAAAATATAATAAAAAATACTAATATTTTTCAACATAATATAAATATTATATTATATTATTTTATGATGCATTAATTAATAAATTCTGAAAAAATTAATAAATTCTGAAAAAAAATTCTTATAAAAAAATTCAAAAAAATATTTAAAAAAAAATAATTTAGAATTTTTACTGATTTTTTTCCAAAAACTATTTTTTAAAAAACATAAAAAATAATAATAAAAAAATAATGTTTTACTGAGAATAAAATTATAATATACAAATAAAAAAGAGAAAATATTTAATGTAATATAATACTATAAAATAAACCAATGCAACATAAAATTATATAATATAATAAAAAAATTAACTAATGCAGCATAAAATAATATAATATAATATTTATATTATGTTGAAAAACATTAATTTTTTATTATATTTTTTAATTGAATTAAATATAATATAAAAATAAATAGAGGGTATTTTGGTCAATGCAAAAATTGAATGGATGGAAAAGGTTTAACTTAACCCCATAGGGGTTAAAAAAAAAATTCCATGTGCTTTATAGGGGGTTTTTGAAGAAATGAAAAAGATAGGGGGTTTTTGATAATATCCAAAAAAGTTAGGGGGTTTTTAAAGAATTTCCCTATTTATTATAGGAAAAAGCTCACTTGTGCACCCTTACTCTTGAGTTTTCTCACTTTTGCACCCCCAACTATTTTTTGCTTACTTTTGCACCCTAAACTATTTAAATTGAGCAATTTTGCACCCTCCATCCGTTAAATGTCTAGTCAGCAGTTAGATGATAACATGACACTATGATGTGGTAAAAAATATTGTTTATTTATGATGATTGAATCTTTATTTAAAAAAAATAAAAGAAATAGACCTTCCCCTTCACTCCCCCCTCTCTCTCCCCTCACTGCCTCACGAAAGAAAAAAAGAAAGGAAAATACATAAACACACCCGCCCCTCCCTCCATCTCTGTCCGTCCGCCGGTCAGTTCGCCGGCCGCCACCTGTCCACCACCTAGTAAGTCCTCTCCTCTTCTCTCTTCTTACTTCTCTTTCCAATAACGCTAGTTTTCCCTTTCTTTTTTAATTCTTTTTCCAATTATTTTTGTTCAACTTGTCTTTGATTTAGATCAAATTAGTGAAAGTATTTGATGTCTAAATTTAAAGCAATATTTTTGTAAAAATATGGTTAATTTCTTTTTTTGTTGAAATCAATTATAGTACTTTTTTTGTATAAATTGTGTCAATTTAAACTTAATTAGTAACTAAATTGTTGTTAATTCGTAGTAGTACGGAGCTATTTTAGGGGTGGTACGGGGCTGTATTGGGAGCGGTATGGGCCTGTTTTTGGCAGTTACAGGGCTGTTTTTGGTGGCGATACGGGGCTGTTTTGGAGGAGATGCTGGGCTAAAATTGGGGCTGGTACGGGGCTGAAATTGAGGCTGGTACAAAGCTGTTTTTGGAAGCGGTACGGAGCTGAAATTGGGGGTGGTATGGGGCTGAAATTGAGGCTGGTATGGTCTAAAATTATGGCTGGTACAGCTTGTTTTTGGTCTGGAACGGTTTGATTTTTGAGGTTGGTAGGGATTGTAATTTTTGGGTTGTTTATTCAAATATTTGAATGTGTATGAGTGAATTTTATCATGAAATATATCATGTGTAATTGAAGCATTAATTTATATGTATTATATAAGTGGTTTTATCTTAATTCTATAATTTATGCTTATACTTGATAAATTTTATGGATTATGTTATAATGCATTTGGGGATGAATACAACTAAGTTGTATGGATTATTTGAATTATTTAGTATTTGGTTTATATATTATTTGCTGTATGTATGTGGAGATGAATGTAGCTAATTTGTTTGATGAAATGTCTCTATTCCAATGTTCTAAAAAAGTATTGAAATTCACAGAAAAATGCGATAGAAATTCATAAAGAAGCAACTAATGTCATAAAATGCATAGAAATTCATACATGTCTTTAATAACACATAAAATGTCTATGATTCCTTAAAAAAACATAAAATATTACAAAATGCATACATGTCCTTAAGAACACACAAAATTACACTAAATGCGATAAAATGCATATGTCTTAAAAAAAATATGAATTCCACCAAATATGAATAATCATGCATACAATCCATTAAATTCAATATAATCTAATTGTTTGGAGTCTGATTCGAAGACTGACTAGTAGATGACGCCCTTGATTTATTACAATAATCCTGAAAAAGAAATTAACATTAAAACAAATTTTATATTAAGATTAATTATAAATATACAAATTGAATATGACAAATATTACTTGATTCTTCTTTTTGGGACAAGTAGTTTTATTATGACCCGCTTGGTGACAACAACTACATTTTACAATTTGTTCCGCTTTTGTCATTTAAGAAGGTGGCGGTTTTGGCACTACACTCAAATAGCGGAGATTCACGAAGAAGTATTGCGCTATTTACCAGTGCATGCTTTTTAGGTTTACCGGTCATCTTTCTTTTAATAGGAGGTAACGGAGAATCGAAACCCGTTTTAGGCCAATCTTGTTTACCGACAACCGGTGCCATGAAATGAGAATACGTTTCGCAATGCATTTTTTTTTTGAAACAATCTGCCACATAATTCAATGGTTCACCTCTTATGCTATATATAACACAAATGGCATGAGGACATGGGATACCGGAAAGATTCCACATCCTACAAGAGCACTTACGAGTACTCATATCAACTACGTACCCGTGTTCTTTGATTTCCCCTTTCGCGTTAGTGACATTTTTCAAAACCTCATAACCGTCTTGACCATTCCAAATCACATGACATTTTTTATTTAGGTCAATATTATCATTTAGGTCTTTACAAATCTTAGGGCAAACGTCCGAAAATTTCTCGCCTTCACATGCAATTTTTGCAATTCGTGTCATAACCATGTGCCTAATCTCTTCTAACATGGTTATAATTGTTTTATGTCTACAATCTTTTATCCAAAGATTAAATGTTTCGGACATATTATTATCGACTACCGCACACTTACAATATTCCTTGAAATATGCTCTACACCAATGCTTGGGATCAATTTTTAAAAGATCATTCGCTGCTTCGACTGATATATCCCGAATAAACCCTATATTCTCTAAATATTGGGGTTCAGAATACGACCATGCACATGACCAAAATAAATAATGCAAATTACCGTTGTTATGCTTCCTGCCCCAATTGTGAAGTATGTGTCGAGCACACATCCTATGCTCTGCATCAGGCAAGGACTGCTCGATTGCTATTCGTAATCCCTATTCAAAATACATACATAAGATTTCTAAAATAAGTAATTTAATCAAAAAAATAAATAAAAATAAACTACCTTTTGTTGATCGCTAATTAAAACCCACTGATAATCCGATCTCATATCTAAGTCAGCCGCCAATAAATTTAAAAACCAACCCCAATTATCCTTATTTTCTACATCTACAACTGCCCAAGCAATGTGATACATTTGATCGTTAGTATCTCTCCCAACTGCAGAAAATATCTCAAATTTTATGGGCCCCATCGAGAAACACCCATCTAATCCAACAACTTTTCTACATCCACTTAAAAATTCTTTCTTGCACGCACCAAAACAAATATAAATTCTATGAAATCGTGGCACTTCATCCGCTTGGTTTCGCTTGACATTTATCCGTATAGTGCTTGTGCATCTTTATCCGCATCTAATAATGCTTGTGCATAATCCCAAATTTTCGTATATTGTTCGGTATAATTTCCTAAATATTTTCTCATTACCTTCAGTTTCGCTCTTCTACATTGGATCACCGTAACATTAACCGCCATATCTTGCCTTATTATTTTTTGCATCTCAACCGATTTTCATCCGGATGTGATCTAATTCTTTCTTCATATTTGACAGCAAGAGAAGTTGACGTTATATAATTACACTTAAATGACGGAGCACACTTGTGTTCCGAATGAAAAGTTCTACTCATACTAAATGAAAGGAGATTTGGAATTATTTAGTTATTTTTTTTTGTTTCTACTTGTTATTGAGATAAAATAAACAGTGATAATGTTTGTTACTGAGATGAAAACCCACTAGGATCATCATGAAGTGGTACTGATTTGAACATGATGATACAGGTCCACAGTATTACCTAATAGTACCAGTGGTATAACTAATACCTTTACGACTTGCTCAAACCACCAAATCAACAAAAAAAATGAAAGACAATACAAACATCAGATCCTTGGCAATATAAAATATCAATTATTGCGAAGTA
>CM050894.1:3932500-3945000 GCA_027726005.1 Juncus effusus
TTTATACAATTAAAGAAGCTTATAATTTTATAAATAATCATATATTAAAAATTATAACTATTATATATTGTACTCTGATATTAAGTAATTGACGTTTATATTATATAATGTCTATCTATGAATTTCTTATATAAACTATATATTAAAAACCATTGCTTTTAGATTTATAAACTCAAATTCAAACTCATAAAAAAAAATGTCTAAACTTTATCTAAAATGTCATTAATATCCAACAAAGTAGAAACTTCCAATAATAATAATATTTCTTTCTGGAAAGGTTAAGTATATCATTTGATTTATTTCGGGTTGGGGTACAAGTTGGGTTCTGATTGGAAATTCGAGAAGGAAAATTATTAATTGCCCCGTTTCCCTGAGAACCCCTCACTGACGTCATGGTAGTGGTCGTGGTGGTAATTTTGGAATTTTTTTGAATAGTAGCACTATTTTGAAGAATAATTAATCAAATAGTATAATTTTCAAAATATTTGGGTAGGTAGCACTTCCGCCAGACCATTTTCCCAACTTACAATCTGACCCAAAAAAAATTAAATTTAGGGTTTAGTAACAGTTTTTAATAAACAACCGATACTAAATATTAGTACTGTATCGGTTTTTTCGGAAATTTTTTTCTCATTTAGTAACGGTTGTTCTTAAATAACCGTTACTAAATGTGCACTTAGTAACGGTTTTTTATAAAAACCATTACTAAATTCTTTAGTAACGGTTGTTAAATAAAAACCGTTACTAAGTTTCAGATTTAGTAACGGTTATTTTATAAAAACCGTTACTAAATGGATTTTTAGTATCGGTTTTTTATTAAAAACCGTTACTAAACGCTAAATTTTGAAATTTTTTTGGGTCAGGGAAAATGGTCTAGTTCCGCCAAAACCACTGGCGAAACTAGACCATTTTTTTGGATTTTTAGGGTCAGATTGTAAGTTGGGAAAATGGTCTAGTTCCGCCAGACCTACTGGCGGAATTAGCTAGTTCCGCCAGAGTGTCTGGCGGAACTAGCTAGAAAATAGCTAGTTCCGCCAAAGGGTCTGGCGGAACTAGACCATTTTTTTGGACTTTTTGGGTCAGATTGTAAGTTGGGAAAATGTGTAGTTCTGCCAGACCCACTAGCGGAACTAGATAGTTCCGCCAGAGGATCTGGCGGAACCTATATTTTCGTCATTTTTGGGCCAATTTCACCGTCTAGGCTGTTTAAGGGTGCCAAATGGCCGAGATTAGCAAAAAAAAAAATTCTCTAGTTCCGCCAGAGCCTCTGGCGGAACTACTTCAGTTCCGCCAGAAGGTCTGGCGGAAGTGCTACCTGCCCAAATATTTTGAAAATCATGCTATCTGATTAATTATTCTTCAAAATAGTGCTACTATTCAAAAAAATTCGTAATTTTGCCCTCGGAGTGTTGCATCACGTGATTCCTTATCAGATGACCCCAACATGGAGCGGTTTCCATTACCACTAGCTGTTTTGCCACTATGTATGTACTGATATTGCACAATAAGCGAAGCATGATGATTGCATTCCATACCCCAGTCTGATCAGCACGTCAAATCGCCGCGTACCATTTGACCCTTTGCAGTGTAATGATTACTATCTGTACAAGTGTAAAGTAACAGGGCTTTATTGTGATAATCCCTCCCCCAAATTGAAATTTTTCTTCCTCAGCCATTTTCTTGTTGAATGCCATTTACTACCGGCACACTTTATTAATGGAGCCCCTCTTAAGGTATTTTTTTTACCAGAAAAAAATGGAGGATCATTTTAATGCAGCGAATCCAACCATGTACCAAACTTATTTTAATGCCTTGGAATAAATGTTTGATTTGTTTACAGTGATGGTGGGGGATTTGAGTCAGGTGATTTTCAGTCAGGACAAAATACTTGGCCAGCGTTCATGAGCAGGTAAACATTCAGTTAAAATTAAAGTTTCACATAAGCATTCACGTTTCACTCGAACTATTTCTCTGTATAATACATTGCTCAATATTTAACACTAAACAAATTTTTTCCCACACCCAAAAAACAGTGATGACAGTGAGACAGATGATTCTGGTGGAAGCAAAAATGGAGAAGAATATCCTAATGAACGCGCTTACAAGTGACAAGCAAAATTAATAACGTTGTTGGATGCTATATTTAATTTCATCCCAATCATGTACACATAAAATGTGATAAATTGATGCCAAACATGTAATAAGTTATAAATTTTTTAATAAATTAAACAATGATGACGATGCTTCGGACGGAACAAATAATGCCGATGATATTCGTGATCCAGTCTAGGAATTCACACCAAGGTAAAAGGCATACCATGCATGAATTCATACTCAATAAAACCAAATAAAATCCTTGTTTAGTTGCACACATGGCATACTTATAGATTTCAAAACATGTAGTAACGTCGACAAAACATGCTCACTGATTCGGACCCTGTCATTCCACCCGAAATTGGCATGGTTTTCAGTTCAAGGTAAGAAGCGTATGCACTTTGGAGGTTATATTCTTAGCGCATCAGGTTCGGAACTCATAAGTGCACTGTACATAAAATGGACATCCATCCATACAGGGCTTTACTCACATGTAGTCGTCGACGCACCCCTAAGGCGTAGTTGCAAGTCAAACAGAAACCAAACGCCACTAAACCTCCTGAAGGCTTCGGCATAAAGCCCACCGGTGGGCACTACACAAAATGCCCTGCACGAATAGTGATATGCGATGATATGCTGATTGAGAGCTGGAAAGTAACTGAAATCGACCTTACACATAACCATGATTTCAACCCTAAAAGTGTTAGGTTCTTTCCTTTCCATTGGGAATTACCTGAATTCGTCAAACAACAACTCAGGATTAATGACATGGCTGGTATCCCTCAGGCGCACTCCATTCGATCTGTCATGGCTCAAGCGGGAGGTGCGGAGAATTGCTCATTCATCACGAGGGATGCCTACAACGAAATTAAGAACAATCACGTATTACAAATGAAGGATGGTGATGCGAACACACTGATGATGTACTTCCTCAAACGGCAAACAGAGTCCCCTACCTTCTACTACATGTGCGAGTTTGACCCCAAAGGCCGTCTGTTCAAGTTGTTCTGGGCTGACGGTAGGTCGCGCGCGGCATACCGATATTTCGGAGATGTCATAACATTTGACACCACCTATTGCACGAACTGTTGGAGAACCCGTAGTTATGTACGTTACATGCGCAGCGGAACCTACGGGTTCAACCCTCCCCTAGGATCATCGTTCAGGGAATAAAATTACGAGATTAGCTATTAAAATTTATACCTCGGATCTTCCTGATCCGCAAGACGGAGAACAGATGTAGGTCTGAACGATTCCGACTAGCAACCTTCTCCTTCCTGAAGCTCGACTCCACTAACCTCCTTGCTCTTCCTAGGGATGAAGAATTTGATCGCTCGCTTATCTCCAAAGTAGGAGATCTCTACTCGTATCCACGCGAACTTCAGACACATGGAATTACCGGACTCGGCTAGACGAGTCCGAAAATACTTTCCGAAATTACCTCACAAAACTCTCTCTCTATTTCTGTATCAAGACGCCTCTAAGGCTTTAGAATTGTATATAAAATAGAAGGGGACTACCCCTCTATTTATACTAGAGAGGAAGGCGAACAATTGCTAAGTTACCATAACTAAAATCATAATCCTGTGCCTATTCCGTTCCTAATGGAATAGGTGTTTTCTTCATAAAAACCTTAGCTGCCATATAATAAGAACCTTTCATATCCATTCCGTTGGGAATGAAACTATTCCATTGCCAACAGAATGATGCTGTTTTGTTCTATCAACTATCCAATAGTTGATTATTTCGTTCACCAATTTATACATCATATGTATAACTGTTTGGAGGTATTTTCATCCCGTATGAATGGAGTTCATTGTGTGACTGTGTAGGTTTCATTTAACGCTGGCAACGATCTTCTAAAGATCATAAGTCATGAGTAACCTCTAGACTGATGTCATGACTACCCATGTCAATGAAATGATCAGCGATCATAAACCTATTTGAATAGACGTTTGCTTATTTCTTTTGTTCTATGATATATATCTTGATCACAAGACACGGTAATATGTCATCCTTTAGTTTGATCAAAGCCTCTTCCTGATCGAGAATTAGACTGAGTGAATACAAAATGATATGAACAATACATGTTAATCCATTTTGAGCATGGACATGCATTTCTTTCAGTCCTAGTTCATCAGGGGGGCCAGAGATATCTCCGTCTTGACGAGAGGAACAAATCCCATCTTGGTCACTCACATTCTTCGTCAGGATTCAGTGCATACCTAATGATGGCTCTAATGATCCTCCCGTTACGAATGACGTAGGATCATATTAAAGTATGCAGTTTCACATACAGGAATCCATGGTGACCTCAGGTCGTAGGAACGTGCACACTATTCATATGAGAATCACTAATGACATAAACCATGCATATCCTCATAGTGTGGTTAATCCAGTACGTGTTCTCTAACACGTACCTATATTCAAGACTTGACATCACTATGTCCATGATCAACAGAACATGATCATCCAGCTTGCGAATATACTAGTGTGGATATGTAGCTTCTTACCTGAAGTATGTTTATCTCTATAAACATCCTACATATCACTAGCGATGGTTTAGAATGTCATTCATTAGTTCACAGTTCTACTATCATAATCACGTATTCTGATGACGTGAACCCGAAGTATCATTCATGGTTAATTTAAGTTATGTAAGTATACATTCACAACCCATACACACAAATATATATATATATATATATATATATATATATATATATATATATATATATATATATATATATATATATATAAGAAACAACCTTTTATTGAATAAATAATAATGTCTTAATACATAATCAATTTCCTAGCACAAACACATTTGGCCTAGGGCACTAATCCTATAGTCTCACACTTGCACTAGACCAACTCTAAGCATCTTATGCCCATAGACCTAACATGACCCACATGCTTCGCTTGCGGAAGTGATTTAGTTAATAGATGGCGACATTGTCGTCCGATGAAACTGTACACATTTTAACATCATCCCTTCGTATGATCTTCCTGATCAGATGGAAGCATCGCAGTATGTGCTTGGACCTTTGGTGAGATCTCGGTTCCTTTTCTCGTGCGATCGCTCCATTCTTGTCACAATATAGATCCACTGGTTCCGAGATATTCGGAACTACTCTTAGCTCCTCCAAAAAGTTATTTATCCAAAGAGCTTCTTTAGCCGCTTCTGCAGCGGCTATATACTCTGCTTCTGTTGAAGAATCTGCTACAGTATGTTGCTTGGAACTCTTCCATGTCATTGTTCCTCCATTCAGGCAAAATAAATAACCTGATTGCGATTTAGAGTCATCTGAATCTGTCTAGAAGCTTGCATCGGTGTAACCTTTTACAACGAGCTCGCCTTCCAGACCTCCATAGACTAGAAACATGTCATTTGTTCTTCGTAAGTACTTAAGGATTCTTTTAACAGCTATCCAGTGACTTTCACCTGGATTAGACTGAAACCTGCTTGTTACGCTCAATGAGTACGACACATCTGGTCTAGTACATGTCATGGCATACATAGGTGAGTCTCGAATTTCTTCGAGTTGTACTTTACTACCACTGCTTCTCATGGAGACAAATTCTCTTTCTAAGAAAGCACCATTGCGGGCAACAAATACTTTGTTTTCCGTTGAATTGTAAAAGTAATATCCTCTTGTCTCTTTATGATATCCCACGAACAGACACTTATCAGACTTGGGTCCAAGTTTATCGGAAGCATGACGTTTGACATAAGCCTCACATCCCCAAATCTTAAGAAAAGACAATTTGGTGCTTTTCCCCGTTCACATCTCATTTGGCGTATTTTGAACCGCTTTGGATGGAATCATGTTCAGTATGAATGCGACAGTCTCAAGAGCATAACCCCAGAAAGACGTTGAGAGACTCGTTTGACTCATCATCGATCGAACCATATCCAATAAAGTTTGATTCCTCCTTTCAAACACTCCATTCCATTGAGGAGTTCCTGGAGGAGTCAATTTTGAAACTATTCCACATTCTCTGAAATGATCTTCAAATTCTTGACTCAGATATTCGTCTCCTCGATCAGATCGAAGTGTTTTAACCTTCTTGCTAAGTTGATTTTGTACTTCATTCTTAAATTCTTTGAACACTTTAAAGAATTCAGACTTATGCTGAGGACTTGCAGCTAACTCAGACCGACTCTGCCGTTATCCCGGTTGATATCGACAACCAATCTGATCCACCTGAACCAAGCCCATGGGCCCCCTTGTATGACAGCGTGAATCCTGACCCATCTTTAGCGACCACCGCCCAGCCAGTAAACCCCACCACCCCCCACGACCCACCCGAATGAATCACCCCTCTATTTGGGGACGCCGTCAAAGCGACGGTGAAGCCTTCTTCAGCCCCAAGCAGGATAACATTCGTTAGCAAGCACTTGTGTGTCAGTCAACCCCCTCCCGCCGCGCACCCCATCGATGACTAACCGAGATACAGATCCGGTCTTCGACAAGACACAAGGCAACATCACATCTTCATCCATAGAAAAAAACATTATCTAAGGTATTCCTTTTTTTACACATACTAATATTTATTATTGTGGCATCTCTCACCGTATATTTTTTACCAACTAGCGATAAGCGAGCCCACACCGATAACGCCTCACATTGCACGCGTCAACAAGGAATCCTCTCCATCTGTGAATTCATTCACTGGAGGGGTTGCCCCGCCCCCTCGGAATGTTAGGATTCTCTCCAAGGAGATTCCCCGAAGGATCCAGCGCTTTTCTCCGGCATTCATGACAAAAGATCAAAAGGAGAAAGAAGGTAAACAAAAAAAATGGTGTTAATCATTTGTTATCCTATACTAATCCATGTTTACCACATTCTCCCAATTTATTTTTTATTCTAGCTGCCCTGTTTGGTTCTAAAGGCAAATGTAATGCCAGCGAGTCTTCGGCCTCATCCGCAGTTCACCAGCAGAACTCCCCTATTCGCATGATGGTTACACGCGCGTATTGCGAGAGTCCATTCGCCGAGGAGGAGCTACTACAGCCTGAAGAAGACTATAGTCTACACGAAACTAATGTGTTCTCGGACAGGGGGCAGCCGGACTTTGCGTTTACACCCCTCCAGTTTGTACATGAGGTGTGCTATCTACGCGTGGGATAAGAACCTGATTTGCAAGGACAATCCCCACGTTTTCAAACAGAGGTTGTTTGCGGTCACACGTTCAGAAGCTTACATGGTGCTGAACGACATTCCCCTTTCTGCTTCGGTATGTAAAAGACTAACATTGTCTCATGACACATGCATACTTACTGTTCATGTAATTTTATTCCTATCTAACACATCACTGTTATACCAGACAATCGATGCGATGCTCTACATACTTTAATGCTTCTCACAGCAGGTGTCTGCCTGTTGGTCATTTATTCGTTATGCACATGTGGTAAGTCTGTCGGGTTGATAGTTAATTTCAAATTTAACTTTCCAATTAGTTTTATATTTTTGTAACCGACATGTACTCTGCCACTTCTCCCAAGCGTTGCATTAGACGCTCCAGAGTACCGCATGTACAGTAAAGAGCATCTCACTGGGTCGAGGTTCATATTCCTGCCACTCCGGACTGCTCGCCATTGGTTCTTAGTAGTCTTCAACTTTTATACTGACGATATCAAGCTATACAATTCTCTTCTGGACGGAGACTACTACCGCGAGCTCGCCAGGAACAAAACTGCCATTTGGAACGCACGGGAAGGAAGGAGGTAGAAGGCTGGGAGGTCAACACCATGCTTTGCTAGAAGCAAGGTGCAATTGTGGACTGCGGAATGTTCCTGGCGAAGTATGTAGACTGCCTTGTGTACTTAAGGGCCCCTTTCTTTTCGAGGGAAGTAACAGTTGGTGATAGGGCAAGGGCTGTTTACAACCTCATCGCGTCGTCCTTTTTCCCAGGTGCTTTCCCGGCAGATATGTAGTTGCTAGCCGGCACATCTTGCTAGTTGTTATGTCATTTTGTGGTCCAGTATTTTCGGTGTATCTTACTGCTAAGTAATTTAGCGGAACCATCCTATGTTTTATTATTAGCTATGTGGAATTTTTATAACTGTCTTTTATTATTTTTGTGCTTTTGTAGCCCAGAACGCTTGATTGCTTAGGGGGCGAGTTTTATGTACTGGACTGGTTTTTATTATTTATGTTGTGTTAATTTCTTTAATTGTTTGCTACTATTCTATTCAACACTTTGGAATGCCTGTCAAATAACCTCATTTACATTCTGTTATAAACAACTTTGTAAATTCATTAATTTGCCAAAAAAAGAACAAGTTTGGGAATAATTAGGTTACAGTTTCACACAGCCTTACCCACTGAAAACAAAGTAATTGACATATTCATCACTTAATAATGCCAAACTTCACTAACATTTTAGCATGAAAAAACAACTAATTGAGTGTGGAAGTTAATTATGCCTCCCAACCCAGACAAAACTAATTGCCATTATGGCCAAAATATTTCTACCCCTATCAAAGGAGTAATGATGAATTGGAATGTTGAAAATCTTGAGCCAGACCTGCCAAATTCCAATAGAGGGGGATCAATTAGATCAAGATACCACATAAACACAAACCATCATAGTCCAGCATCATAAACTGAGATGGAAAAAATACTCAAACACAATTTTGTACAAACATGATGGTAAGAATCTCCAAATTAAGCAAAACCCATTCAAATTGCATACCTTCTTGCGAGACCGTAAACAAAATGCGTCAAGCTCAGGCTTCCAAGATGTGAACCCCACCCAGCAGGCCTCTGAAAGTGAGTCAGTACCAGTAAGCATGAAGATATCACGCACATAGGCGGTAGGAAAGAACAATAAGTACCTGTAATAGCCAGCAATACGGAACTCGAATTCGTCTGGAAGCACTTCAGTGCAGTTTGCAACGTATATAATTACATTTGTTATGTCAAAATTGAAGGGGCACGGATCCACAAGTTGTACGTATGCCGTTCTCTCTCACTCGCTCCCCTACTTCCTGGTATACATTGTCGACTCCGCAAAAATAGTTGGCAAAGCAAAAACACTGCAAACATTGGAAAAAAATAGTAAGGATTGAATGAAACAAAAAAAAAAATCATTAACAACTGTCAGTAGTTTCCATTCGAGCACAATTAACTGTCTACATGGGAAAAATCATAAAAGCAACATATGAATGCGAAAGAGTCATGAAACATCAAACGAAAATGATTTACCAGTTAGAAAAGAATGTTCATCACTACAAAAATCACCAACAGTTGATGCTTACAAATAAGAAAAGGACCAAAAACACCAGATTAATTCCCACCAGTCATGGATGCACTCATGTATCAGTGTCTACTTGTGATCAATTTTACAAAAACGTCCAAAATATATGAAAATTAGTTCTTCTGTACTGTCATATGCACTGCAACTTACCAGTAAATTAGGTAATATGTAATGAAGCTTACTAGTCAATTAGATCAAACATGAAACAAGTTACCAGTTTGTAATTTATACAGACAAAATTTTAGTACAAACCATAGCTTCTTTCGTGCAACTCACAAGAAACATTAAGATAGATTAACAGCAACAAACAATTATAAAAATGATTTATCGGTTTTAAAAATTAAATTTTTTTTTTAATTCAGTGCACTCAGCAGAATGCTTCTAAACCAATTAAAAATGTGATGCCAAGCCCTAGCTTATAACCTGCATCTCAGAAGTTAGAAAAACAAAACCTTCATAAACTACCATCATGAAACAGCTTAAAAATTGTAATTACCAGAAAATATTTAATCATCCCTCGAAAAAAACAAAACATTTGATATTTTGCAATTAACAAAAGGAAGAAGACACATATGTCACACAGTTGAGCATAAGTTTAAATGCAGTGATGCTTACAAGTGTTGAGTATAAGTTTGATTAAATGCACTTAAACTTTACACCAAAATATCACAGCAACGAAAATTACCAGTAGTTTTTTTTTACCAATTAAGAAAAACCAGTTTAACTATTTCTACCAGTTAAGAAAAACCAAAATTACCAGTGTTGCTTACCAGTAACAAAATTCACTGCCTTTCTCCATTAAATACAACGGTGTAAATACCAAAACAAAATTACTGTCAAGTACCAACAGCACCAAGTTTTTGTACAGGAAAAAAATTACTAAACACTCAATCCCCGCCAGGAATCATTAAGTCATACATTACCAGCAGAAAAAAAAGTTTACCAACTCGAAATGGTAACATACAAAGAATCTGGTGGGAAACACCACTTCCCAACTGGAAATGACCTTGTAAATCAGGGAAAATCATAGGAAAATTGCCAGATGCGGCAAAAATAAGGGAAAAATGACAAAAAAAACCCTCACAATGTCCTACCATGTAATGTAACATACAAAGAATCTGGTGGGAAACACCACTCCCCAACAGGAAATGACATTGTAAAGCAGGAAAAATCACCGAAAAATTACCATATGCGGCAAAAATAAAAGGAAAAGAAAAAAAAAAGCTCACAATGTCCCACCAAGGAAAATCACACGAAAATTACCAGATGTAGCAAAAATAAAACGAAAAAACGAAAAAAAACCTCACAATAGTGTATTATCCATAAAAAAAAAAACTCACATCTATATCCAGCATAACCATCAAAAACACTCCAAAATAAGTTTCAATATAACCTTTCCAATTTAGGAGGACAATCCAGTGGAGAAGAAGGTATGGCGGTAATTCTGGTCATTTTTCGCGTATTCAGAAATGGATTCAAATTTGGGGTGGGGTTCAACTGGACCAGTGGTGTATATATAGTGTGTATAAAATGTTTGGCGGGAGTTTTTATCAGCATTAATTTCAAAAAAATTCGAAAAGAAGCCAGCTTACCAATTAATATGATTTGACACAGTAGGTGGACAATTTAATGTAAGCTGCGACAGTGACAATTTCTCATTATTTTAATTCAGCCTCATGGCTTAACGGTAACTGTGGTCTGTTTAGGTTCCAATGGTAATTCGGCCCATTATAACATCAGTGTTAATCCAGCCCAGAAAATAAAACACGGGCCAAGACAAGACCGGTTTTACCAGCTGTTGACTCTGGCGTGGGCTGACATAATCGATAGGTTGTGGGGGAAACCCCGGGGCATTATATATGGATCATTCGAGAATATGATAAGGAGAAATGAGGACCTACAGGGCAGAGAGGCTCAGGCGGTTTGTGACTTAAAAAAAAAACGGTTTCGTAGTATTGGACGCGTTTTTAAGGAAATTTTTGTTAGAAATTTTTTTTAAAAAAGATTTGATAAAATATTTTTTTCAAAAATATTTTTTTAGAAAATTATTTTTGAAGGAAAATTATTTTTGGAACAACATTTTATCATCGGGGCAAAATGGAAATTTCAAAAAATTTAACTAATAATTGGATGGAAAAGTGAATGGAGGTTTTTTTTTGTAGATAAAAGGTTTATTATAGGGGGTTTTTTGTAAATTTGAAAATATAAGAGGTTTTATGTAATATATAGAAAAGTTAGGGAATTATTATTTTTTTGTTTTATGCCTACGGTTTCCATTAATTAAAAGAGATTACAATATGGATTGTTTTTAACGCACTTGGAAAAAATGGATTTTCCCTAAACACATACCCTCACACATCAAGCCCTAAACCCATACTTTTCAAAGCAAGTCCTACACTGGAACCTTCATCCATTCTTCTGCATCCGGCTTGGATTGCCCTATTACCTTGAAGATCGTTCTCCCCTCATTATTGAAGATCTTCCCATTCCTCTCTTTCCAAGCATTCCAAATAGCCGCAAGCCAGTGTGTGTCCCATATACGACGTTTTTCCTTTGGCATGTTTGTAAGTTCGGGCCATATGGATTCCGAGTCCAACTGTACTGGCAAGTCTAGCCTTTGAGCTTCATGTGCTATAAGGAAATCCGTAAATGGGCATTGCTAAAACAGATGAAAATTAGATTCGACAGTGTGGTTTTCGCAGAGAACACACTCTGGGTTTGCTGTTGGGGCCCATTTGATGTCCCTAGTCTTGGTTGGTAGTTTGTTTTGCAGAGCAAGCCAACCCAAAACTTTTATCCTGTTTGGTACTTTCGTTTTCGAAATGTTTTTGATTTGGTCCTTACTGATGCATGTGTCAGTAAAGAACTTATAGGGATTATTTGTAAATTTCTCTATTTTTGAAGTTGAATGATCTTAAGTGATGTAATTTTAGAATTGGGTGACTTACGGTGATATAATTATAAAGTTAGATAACTTTCTGTGATTATTTGTTAAACTTGAGATTATTATTTGAGTTCTAAGTCAATAATGATATGGACTGCTTAAATTAGCTATAACGGGTCATCCATGTGTCATTTCCATCAATAGATGGATTAAAAAAACTAGCCGGGTGATCTAATTTAGACATATTAAAAATTGA
>CM050894.1:3952500-3967500 GCA_027726005.1 Juncus effusus
CACATTTTAGTTTTATATCTTCTCTCTATTTTAGTTAGGAACGAAAAAGAAAAAAAATCTGAATAACGTCAAAGTACAGAAAGACCTTATGTTATTAGAAAGTGCAGTTGACCCTTCTTGGTTTATGAATTCAATAAGTAGATTATATGTATTTTGAAGGTGATTATAACTAAATAAAATTTATCTTTTTTTACCATTATTTTCCAATATAATCTGTATTTTGAATTAAATAAAATAATAGTAAGCACTGGCTTTTCAATTTCTTAGAGGAGAGGATCAGTAACAATTTTAAAGCTAAAGATACTTTTCTACGACTCCGTCTTAATGTGAGGGGCTACAAATTTTTCCAATTTATTTATTTATTTTTAGCTTGCCTTATGTACAATCAGTTTATTTGATGATAGAAAATCCCCACCTTCCAAGACTATAATTTTATCTAATTTTAATTTTGTACAGTTAGCCCCAAAATAATTACTAATTAATATAAACAGGTATTTGCAGCATATTCTTTATGGACAAAAAGAAAGAAATTGGATACAATCCAATTGATGAGCTCAAGGCTTATGCCGGCTGGCAACCATGTAATAATTTCTATTTGAAGTTTATTAAAGTGAAATTAAAATATGTAAAAATGGTTCCTTTGGTGAAATTCTGAGAGCTTATTGGCCCGGTACAACTGTCGTTGTTAAGAGCATTCTTCCTCCTTTATCTTACTATCTATTAGTCACGTAAGTTTTTGTTTAAAAAGTTACATTTTTAAAGGATATTTGAAAAAGACTCCTGCAATATGCCGAAATTGCAAAAAAAAAAAAAAAAAAAAATCCTTGCATTGCAACATCTCGCTGCCATTAGTAAGAAGCTATCCATGTTAATTAATTTTTCGGGAATGTTTTTAAATAATGTAGGGGCTTTATTGGAATATTTGCCATAATGCAGTGGCTTTTGCAAATTTTCATTTTTTAAATAAATAATGAGACGTATCTTTACATTAAATACAACGAGTTGCATGCTCAATCGATCAATAAACTAAAGAGTAACTACTTAGATTTAATAATATAATAGATCCTTCTTTCTAGCCGATAACTATTCAAAGGGAACTAAAAATATAATAGATGTAATATGGCTTTTCTTTATTTATTTTTTATTTTTTTTGACAAATAATCTCTATAATCAGGTAGATTTAGGAGAAAGTTAATATAGCAAAAATTTGATTCTATTGCACAAATTGAGGATTAATTGTCCTACATATATTCTTAATTTGCTAAATAGGGTATTGTAACATGCATTAACTTTACTTATTACATGAATGATGAAATTTGAACTATTGAACAATTAATAACAAAGAAGTATAAACGCATGAAATTTTTTAGATGCGTCAATGGGATTTGCCGTTGTAGCTAAAAGGAGACTTTCTACAAAATAAATACAAGCACTTTGTTTTAAACTGTTTTTCACCTCCCTTGATGAGATCAGCATCATATAAGATTTATGGCTTATCATAGTATATGCATCCTTAGGATCATTTTTGTACCCTGATTGAACTTCTTATATTTTCCAGAATGGTACAATGAAGACGTGAACAAGTGTTTCTATCCTTAGCTGGTGACGTGCTTTCTTACCTTTTTTTGTATGTTTCCATGTAAATATGTTTCAGATTATGTTGTATTAAATCGGCATTTGTATAATGTTTTAGCATTATAATTCATGTAAGACACACTTATTTTTGTATAAGAGTTTCAAACTTTCGCGCAAAGCGTTAGGGTTTTGCTAGTACTTAAACTAAACGGAAACAAATTCCGCTGAGATAAAAGTGAAATAGAGGGGTAAAGAATCAATGGTAACTTGATCAAACTTTAACGAAATGTCACTAAATTTGAACCTTCCTCATTTTCCTGAACTAGGTCCAAATAGAAGCTAGCTGAAAATATCATTGTTCTTTATAAAAACAGTCCTTAAACCCCAAAGAAGGCAACCATTCTTCACCAATTCGACCCACAGTCATTCACCACTCTTTTTCATTGTAAATACCATCTCTCCAAACCCTCCACCATCATTTTTGAGCTTCAATTTAAAATAATTTCGTGTTTTAAGGCTGAAAAAGGCAATTAGGGGCTGTTTTTGGGCAGCAGGAACTGTTTCGAGTTGTGACGAAGAACATTCACTCTAACTTGAGTGGATAATGAAGGGGGAGCTCCAGGAGTGAACTAGCAGGGCTCTAGCTTGAGTTCTTACTTGGTTTTGCCCTATTTTCCTTTCTTTTCTTTGTTTTTCGCTGTTTTGTGAGGTTGAGTCCAGATGTAAATTTTTTGTATAAAACTTGAATAAAATGAGTCGAGTCTTGTTTTTCTTGATTATGTTTGAGTAATATTAGATAGGGATAGGGATTGGTATTTGTGTGTTTGTCGCATGAACTTTTGTGTTTAAACTCCTCAGTTTGATCGATATGGGCTATTTAGTTTTAATACCTCACCGTTTTGTGTTTCAATTGAAAATTGCTTGGCTGAGAATTTTTTATTGAAATTAAGCAAAATATGTTGTGATATGACTTGTTAATCATTAGAATACTTGGCTGATGTTCCAATGTGATTAAATTAGAATACTTGGATTGAATTGTTGTGATAAAAACTTGAAATGGCTATTTTAGGGTTTTCTTCTTGAGTTTAGTCTACTAATTGATTAAATTCTTTGCTTAGATTACTCAAACATAGCATACAAACCTCTTACATTGTTTATTAAGTGATTAATGAATGTATCGATTCACAAATTACCATTTAATCCCTATTTTTTATAATTAAAAAGTCTTGTTTGTTCGAGTCACTGATTTTCTGCAATTTATTGTTCTGTCAGTTTTTTCTTGTCAATTTGAGTCCCAATTGGTCAATACAATATTAAATTGATATTTTTCTATTAAAACTAAAGTTTTTTAGATCAAAATCAACCTAAATTTTGCCCAATTCCTCTTTATATTTTGTGAGATATGATTTTTGTAAGAATCTAATTTTCTGAATTTCTATTTTTCTGTTCCTGTTTCTGTTTGTTTGAATTTTTAAAAATATAAAAATAAAAAACAAATTCCTAGATAGACCTATCTGAACTGTTTTGAAGCGTAGAATCTGATTCAAAATTTTAATATTTCCATCCAAGTATTAGATTTTGAGATATCACTCAATTTTCAACTGTTGGTTTGTCCGCTAGAAAATCTGACCTGCTATCTGTATTTTAATTATTTCTCCCAATATATTCAGCGCAATCTTGTGAAATTTGATTAGTAGTTTGCTGCATGTGTTCTTGAATTTCTATTAATTTTTTACTATTGTTGGATGAATATTCTCACCTGTGTGATTTTTTTGAATCCTTGCTGAAATTCTAGGCCAGAAACTCTGATTTGTCTTCTTGCTCTGCTATTTTCTTGAATTCATTGAATATAAATATAATAACAGTACTGAAAATAACTCTATTTCTAGTTTCCAACGATATTTCATTTGCTGAATTTGAAGTTCGTTTGGTCTAGTTACGAGTCAAAATACAAAAGTATGTTGCTGAATTTTAAATAAGAATTGAATTGAGATAATAAACCTTGGAAATTTGTATACAAGACACTAAAAATTTGAGAATTGATTTTGAACCCGTTAAACTAAGGCCAGTCTCCCTGTGGTTCCCCGTGGTTCGATCCCTAAACTCAAATATCACATATACACTAATTGAAATAATTAGGGAAAAATAAATATATTTTTGTTAACAAGTGAGAATTGTCAAACTACGCAGTTCTCACTCTTGTTACACAAACCTAAGAAATTGCAAAGCCACAAAAAGTGGTTTCAAATTCTTGAAAGGAGAGACCATGCCATTCTGGATAATAAATCGAGGAGATGGCACGGAGGTTGGATAACAAGATTACCAAGACCCTTTATTTCGTATAGACTATACTCATATTGACAGAAACAGACGCACTCGCGACTGTAAGTACTGAGGTCTCTCGTATAAACCATCTGTCGGAACATCAGATGAGGAGCGTTAGTACACCCGCGAGAGCGGTGGAGCTGTTCTGAGGTCCTATGCCGTCGTCAAAGGAACCAACCAGCCGTACCTTACCTAAGCCAACCCTTAACCCCTTTTATCCACATTTATGTGATAACCACTCCATTTTCACCATCATCCACCTATTCTTTGAACCGCCAAAGCTGGAGAGAATCAGACGATTTTACGATCTTACAAGGACCGAAATGCGAAGAAGAGACAAGTCCCAGAGTGCGGTCTTTTATATCGCATTCATCGAGCCGCACACGTGAATCAGAGGAAACCAACCCAGGCACAGGCGAACCAAAGGGACGAAAGGCGAGTTGCTCGATTTATCCATGTAGAAAGAGGAAAATTAGGCCAGCAACTCACCCCACAATGCAGTACTGTGGAAGAAGGTACGAGTCGCTCAATCCAGCCAAGGAGAAAAGAGAAAATCAGTCTAGCGACTCTACTCGCTATAGGAGGCGCGACAGAGAAAGGAGAAGTCTAAGTTGCTCAATTTAGCTAAGGTGAAAGTGAAAAATTAGGATAGTAACTCGACCCACAACAGGAGGAATGAGGTGAAGGAAGTTCGGATCACTCGATTTAGCCAAGGAGAAAAGAGGATAATAAGGCTAGTGACCCAACTCATGATAGGAGGCGCGAACAGAAGAAGACTCGACGACCAGAAGAAGAAAATCCGTGATAAAAAGAAAATGATGATTGGAAAACGTAAGAATCAAAGTTGGCGCTATCTAAATGAGGAAGAAAACAAGTCGCGAATCAAGGCCGAGAAGAAGAAAAGGGCCGCGGCTTATACACAACCAACCCAGAGGGCGAGCTGCTAAAGAAGAGAAGCCAAGGAGAAAGGGGAAAATTAAAAAGCTTACAGCTCGCCAGTCCAAGGGGGACTAAGTACGAGCGACCAAAAGAGGCTAAGGAGAAAGGAAGAAAAAAAAAATTAAGCCGGTTGCTCATGATTAGGATAAAACGCACTAACCAAAAACTCGACCGTTGGATCATGATTTCAATCTTTTGAGTTAAGCATTTCATCGAGCAGGTTATAAACCTCCATTTTCTCCCACGATTCTTCACCATTTGAGGAGTTCTTCGAATGGAAAGAAAGGGCAGAGAGAGAGGAAATGGAAACTCGAATATCATTTTCAGTTTAAATCCATGGCTGTTTTAGTATTTTTCGATTTCTTCAGAGATCGCCGGCGTTTCTGGCTCTAGTGAACCTCACAAGCAGGCTAAGCTCGCCGGGATGAGTCGAATGACGTTGAGTATACTCTATTCTGAGCATTTGAAAAATTTACAATTTTTTAGAGCGATAGTTGACTGGTATGAAATGACTTTGAGTTTAATTACGTCAACAGAGATTTTACCAGCTGATTCTGAGAGTTTTAGAAAGTTCAGATTGAGAGGATTGTATGATTGGATTTGTCTCATCGCGATCTCGTTTTGACATATAAATTGGCTCATTTAACATAAGTTGATTTTTTGGCCAAAAAACGATTTTAGGGTTTGTCTTTTTGGCTTTTTGTGGATTTCTTGAGGTTTTGCTTGGATAGTTGAGTTGTAAAGGGTTAGGTCTTGTTTGGATCACAAAAGGAATTTTTTAGGAAAATATTAAGATGGTAAAGTTTGGATGAGTTTTAGGAAATTTTAGGAATTTTTGGTATGAGGAAATCATAGGAATTTTTGTACACAATTTTGGGCCAAATGAAAACTGACCAATTTGGTCAGTTTTATTTCGGATATTCAAGATTTCTCAGTTCTCACTTTTGCTTCCTTTTGCTATCTGTCTCTACTTTCTTGTCCCTCTAAATATACCCAACGGTCATGTCCTTTTCAACCCTCTTTGCTATTCGACACCCCTTTCAACACATAAACATAAAATGTAATATAACCGCATTGATAATTATGTAAACCATTAAATAATATATTTTATGAATATTTAAATTATTAAATGCAATACTTAAATATATATCAAAATTAATTAATACTGTTAAAATAAAATATTCAATATTTAATATAATTTAAAGATTTCTTTATTTATAAAATATTAGATAATTTCATAATACTCATTAATGTATAATATTTTTTTATTAATATTTTTAACCTTGCACAAATCGAGATTGTAATTTTCATAAGAATTCCTAAAATGGATCCAAACATGTATCATCTATTCATCCAATATTTTCCTTACATTTAGGATTTGCCATTACACAATCCTAATCCCTATAAATACCCTATCCAATCCTAGAAATTTTTTGCACATCCAAACAAGCCTTTATGGAGAGGAGTATGCAGGATTTTTGTGGCGATTTTGGCCATCTTTGATTCATTATTTGCAATTTGGTGTTTTTTTTTAGCTGAATTTTCACCCAAGTCCTTCAATTCTTTTTTATATGGCATTTTCGTCTGAAAAACCACATAAAAATGTATTATGAGATTCTTTTTTATTAACTTAAGATATTTTTCATATATTTTATATGAATTAAGGGTGAATTTAACATGATAAAAATCAATAAAGTGAAAACCAATAAAATAAAAACACACATAACAAATTTCCTAAAACGAAATTCGATAAAGTACCAAAAGAGAAAATCCAATAAATCTCCTTCCCTACATATTTGATGTCTTATTTTTCAAAGTATTTTTATGATGTTATCGTTTTTAAGATTTTCACAAAATAAGTTTTTTTTAATTGGCAAAAACAATGTTTGATCCATCTTAGACAATGCAAACATTATTAAAATCATCATTTAAGATGACACAATTGACTTTCGCTAATCATGATTGTGTTCTTTGTTAAATGTATCGACGAGCAGAAAAAAAAATCTGCATTTTGCGTCATTTGAAATATGCAACACTATTTTTCAAAGTGAAAAAGAGCAAAATTGTTTTTGCAAATTTTGAAATAATCTTACAAAACAAAAGAACACTATTTTCATTATGGTTAAAAATAGTAAAAATGTCAAGTACTAAGAATAAAAATTATAGGTACCATTCTCATTTCAACGTAACGACGCACACACTACAGTAACCCTTTGCACATAAACACCAACCAATCAAATCCCAGGGAATAAACAAAAGAAAAGAAAATCAAACAAATATAAAAGCAAAAGAACAATGCAAATATAATGTTTTAATAACAAAAGGAAAATAAAAAAACTTAAACAAACATATTACACAAATATAATTTAGTTTAGTTAGGATTTATGAGCATCTTTTCCATCTATCTTTGCCTCCATTTCTGTTTTGAGCAAATCCTTCTCCATGCTTCATTATCCAAAATCTCTCTATTTCTTCAGGCTTCCGGCCTGGTATCCGGCCCGCTATCAAGGCCCATCTAATTAAATTCACACAAAATTAGGTTGAATAAAAACAAAAAAATAAGGTAGTTTTTGGAAATAAACTCATCCTCAATCAGCATTTGACAAGCTCATGTTAGTATATCATGAAAAATAATATTTCAGAAGCTATGATGTTTGATAGTTTTTCTCATTTTTTAAAATTTTGAAATATGACAAGCGTCAAGCTCTAATAATTCTAACTTATATTGTGAACAAACGTTGGTTATATGGTTTAAATAATTATATGAAATTTAAGCCACCAGTATTCATTGAAAAACTATCTGAAATCTAGACAGACATAGGGATCGATATATGAAGACAACAATTGTAAATTAATAGTGGAGGTGTCGGACATAAAAAAACAAGGAAAATTTACTAATAACTCCTATATTTTCTCAATATTACAAAACAAGCCCTATATTTTCAAATTTACAATATCCTGTAGGATAAACTTTTTATTTACAAAAAAACCCCTCCATGAATTTCCCATTTTGCCCCAATGATAAAATAATTTTCTTAAAAAAATTATATATATTCTAAAAAAAAATCTTAGAAAAAAAAATTTTGAAAAAAAAATTTTAAGTTCATAAAAAATATTTTTATTACCTCGAAAAATATTTCTAACAAAAAAATATTTCTTAAATTTTTTCAAAGCAAATCCTCAAACAATTTCTAAAAACTGATTTCAGAAAATTTTTTGTTTTAAAAAAAAATAATTTTAGGAAAAATATATTTCTAAAAAATAATTTGAACTAAAAAATTGAAACAATTTTTTGTTAGAATTTTTTTAAAAAGGATTTGATAAAAAAAAATTAAATTTTTTTTTTCAGAAAATATATAATTTTCTTTAAGAAAATTATTTTATCATAGGGACAAAATGGGAATTTCAAAAAGTATAACTAATAAATGGATGGAAAAGTAGATGTAGGGGATTTTTTATAAATGAAAAGCTTATCAAAAGATTTTTTTTGTAAATATGAAAATATAGGAAGTTTTTTTGTAATATTGTGAAAAGTTACGGGGTTATTTGTAAATTTCCGAAAAAAACATATCTTATTGTCAGGAAAAGAATAAGTTAGGGCTATCTGACTTGTTCAGTCATATGTACAGTCTATGTTTGACATCAGAAAATTAACTTTGTACACCAAAAATTTCACCATAAATATATTCAAATCAAATAAGATTTTGATCAGATTTCAGAATTCGAAATCTAAATTCACCAAAATTCCTCAAAATCAAACATTCCATTTTGAAGAGATAAATTCAAAAAGAGAGCCCCGTTGGAAAATAGAATTTTTTGAAAAAAAGGATGTGTTTGTTTCAATTTCAATACAATCAATCATCTAATCTTAAAACGTCTCGATTGTAACAGAATGTACATTCAAGAGCCTAATTTGAATTCATAGATTTTTTTTTTCCAGAAAGTAAAATAAAATATTAAGACGAGGGAAAATAATGCATCATTACCTGTCTCCTACAAGCCTGTACATTCTGCATATGAGATCTTCTTCTTGATCTGTCATCTTGATGATCTCCCATTCTATACTACTAATCTCTGCACAAAGAGAAATAAGAAACTCTCGATTATTCATTTTATTCAAGAAAATAATAATTATTAATTTAAATGAAAACATGTATCAAACCTTCAGATTCATAGATGGAGACCTTTGGTTTCTGCTGCTGGCGTCGCCTCTTGAACATTCTTCTTGTGTGTGCGTGTTTTTGTGTGTGTGTGTGAGAGAGAGAGAGAGAGAGTATAAACTGGCTAATTAGTAGAAACGCAATGTACATGTATATGTATATATACAATTATGAGATGAGAAAACAACATCTGAAGGGAAAGTTAAAGCGGGATCTTAGAACGGCAGGTGAGATACAATAATATCATCCCTACTTCCGGTCCATTAGATCATATCATCACTGAATAATGGGCTCCACAATAAACTATCGTTTCGAAATTGTTGATTTATGGTTTCGCCTAACATATCAAGTGCCCTCAACTGTACGGTACCGGACTAGTTGTTTAGACTAAAGATTCTCTATCATAAAACTGCTTGTCGTGAGTGTAACGAGACACATTCACCTATATTAGTCTGTTAACACTGGTAAAATTATTGGTGACTTGGATTGGGCATATGCAACGTCGTAGTCCGCACACGTCTTGGTCTCGCCTCTTGTATGTTTCATACATTACAATGTCTATTTATAAAGTGCTACATATCATACGTCTACAAGATATTATAAAGAAAATAAGTATTAATAAATAATATTTAGAGGTAATTAACCCCATCCCATTATTTTTTACCTTTTTTTAGTATTCTTCAGATGACACATCACTCAAATTATTTAATCTGTTAGACAATAAAATATGTTTACATCTGAATCACTCACTCAAGTCTTAATTGTATAAGATTCATATGTTTTTATAACTATATATGTGTTGGTTATTTTACATCTATTTCCGACTCTCTCAAAATGTCAAATCACTATACTAATTTTAAATACAGCCATTGAATGCAAATTCAATGTTTATTTATAATATTTTATTAAAGATTGAGAAACTTATATGAAACCACAACATTTTCTATAAAAACGAATAGCTCAAGAGATATTACAAATTAAATGAAGTATTTTAAATGACTCCTATCAAACTTCTATTCTTTTTTTCTCTCCCGTTTTTCAAAAAAAAAAAGATTTATTATTTAAATATGGATATTTTCTTACTAAAATTTCCATATATAAATTTCTTTGAATTTTTTCTTCATTTTTTCTTCAATTTAGTATAGTTCTAATCTATGTTGTATGGATACGGATACGGATATCGTATCCGATACGATATGAATACGGCGGTATGATAATTTTAGAAAAACTTAGGTTACGATACGATAATTTTATATATTATTTTATTAACTAAATTTTATATATTTAATTATTTTATACATATTCAGATATTAAAATTTGATGTAGGAGGTACTAAAAATTTGTTACTATAGAAACATCTTGACGCAAAACATTTGTTTATTATCGTTAATTTTATTATTAGATGTCTTAATCTTATTTCATTGATTTTATATTTGTTATCATATGTTTTAAGAATATATATTCTTACGTTAGAGGAATCCGATGCAAATATGGAAAATATTTATAAAGTATCTGATGGGGGTATTTTATAAAGATAATTACCGCCGATCTTGTTTCTTATTTTATGCATTTTTATTAGTATTTTCAATAAGTTAGTTTTATTTTAATTCAAGAATCAAGTTATTGTTGAGATCCCGTGTGATTGTAGGAAATTGAGCAAAATGGTCAAAAAAGAGTCAAAACAGAGGCGAAAGAAAGCTAATTCCCGATTGAGCAATTGACACAACGCGGTCCCACCCGCGGGCGCGGTAAACTCAATCCGTTGGCGTTGGATCCGAAAGAAAGGTGATTCAAGCGGGGGACTCACTGATACCTAATTAAGGAAAAAAGACCGATGCTACAAGGCCAGATTTGATTGAGGATCTAATTGGCAAATAGAAGGAAACTCCAGCCACTCAAGTAGCTGCACTCAGAAGGGAGCAGATCAGAAAATAGATCTTGGACATTCATACTGGAAGATTTACAATGATCTCCGAATTTGTTGGTTGCCATCTCTGGTAGCAACCACGGGAGTTCGGTTTAGGTAATACTATATCCCGATCTTGATGTATACTGATTTATTGTTTAGTTTTAGAATGATGTAACGTAATAAACTCACTCTTAGGGTGAGGTGTTAGTAATTTATCAAATGAGTTGAATTTTTATTAAGTTATTTCTCTTTTATTTACTTGTTTCATTGTTGTGATCTTTTATGTGTAATTTAACTCTTATTTTGAATTTTGAAGCGTGCCAAAGTTCTTAATACTTAGGCAAGTAGGTGAGGGACTGAATGATGTATTATGTCCTAGGCCAAAGTGCTTGTGAACTAGATTGATGGATTGAATTAACAAACATTATATTCTTGTGTTAGTAGGTTATCAAATTAGTAGAAATTTTATTGTTATTTCTCTTTTATTTACTTGTTTCATCGTTGTGATCTTTTGTGTGTAATTTAACTCTTATTTTGAATTTTGAAGCGCGCCACCGTTCTTAATACTTAGGCAAGTAGGTGAGGGACCGAATGATGGTGTTATATCCTAGGTCAAAGTGTTTGTGACATAGGTTGACGGATTGAATTAACAAATATTATATCTATTCTAAGATATTTCATATAATATGTGCGTATAGGTTATTTTAATATAATTAAAATAGACCATGAATATGCAATTCAACTTTTTATCATCAAAGTACGTCACTTTGATAGTAAAACTATAAAATTTTATGAATGCTATTATAAATCGTCCTTGGTCATTTATAGGATATTTGTAGAGACAAATATACTTGTAGAGACAAATAAATATATATTTGTAGACAAGCTATAAGTGTATACCAGTATGTTAGTTGACTGATGATCATATTTTACTGATCATGATATTAGCTATCAAGTCATTAACATAGGTGCATGTTAGAGACCATATACAGGACTGACCCACCATGAGAATGCTACATGGTTTACGCCATTAGCGATTATTATTACATGACGTATTTAGAGTCCTTTGACCTGAGATTGTCTAGGTTACCACATGCGTGCACTAACAACGCGAGGGCGATCCTTTTATTTTATTTTTTATTTACCTTTTTTTGTACAAACCAACGAAATATTATTAGGTTTGAATTACTAAGTGAAACTGCAGTCCGGTAGTCCACCCTTTAGCCTCCTTACAGATTGAAATGCTAGCTTACTACAACGCAAGGTCATGTGGACGATCAAGCTAAGTATCCGAGGTATATAAATTTGAATAAGGCCTAAATTATTTATACACCACACAGATATCAATATTCGTTATTATTTTGGAAAAAAAATATTAGGATATGTCATGTGGCATGTCGATATGGTATCTGATACGGGTATCGATATCCAATACTGTATCCGATACCATACAACTGAAATTTTGAAGTAGCAGCGTAATATAGGTTCTAATATATGTTTTTTTTCTCAATTGAATATGTAAAGACAAATTATATAAAATGCATATACGAAGAAGAGACTATGCAAAAAAACATCAAGGGTTTACCAATTAAAACACAATTTTTTTCTCTCTTTTCTTCAAATGTAAATTCCTTCTCTTTGTTTTAAACTCCAAATTGATATTGTTTTACTTTATTTATTTATTTTTTTGCTCACTTAAGTTTTCGGAGATGAAATATGTAAGAAAATGTGTTAAATAAGAGAAAAGTCTGATTTTGACCACTCAATTGTTGAATTAGTCCATTCTTGGTCCAACAAATTTTTCTTGGGACCAACATTAAACCTCCAATTATTGAACTAGCCCATTTTTTACCTTCCACCCGTTATATGCTTATGTGTTTGTTAACTTGACAGGTAAGCGATGATTTGGTATATAACTTTGACACATAGCGCTGAAATTATAACTTCTATAATTTTTGCATATAATTCCATCTAAAATACAAATAGTAATGTACATTGACCCATCAGTCTTATTTTAAAACCTAGTTGCATCTAATATCTTCAAACCATAAGATGGATTAATCAAATTCCAAACTTGATTATCTTACATGGATTATATCTCAACTTTGAAAGCCTCTAATTATTATAGTCTTGATTCATTGTACTTTATTAGTGGAATGTGGGCTCATCATCTATGAGTACAATATTTTATCACTAGTCATGAAAAATCTATATTTTTCGGATTTATGATAATTTCTAATAGATCTACATGGAGAGTCGGAGACACGTATGTTAAAAGTTCTGACTCATCAATTCCTTAAGAGTCTAGTTGATTAATTACAGACTCAACAACTAGTTGAAAATCTAAATTATTTTTCATCTGAGGTTTAAGGCTAGTATATTGAATTTGAATTTATTAAAATTCCCACTAATTCTTTTGGAAACAAATTCTATTTCCATAAAGACATAATTTCGAGCAAGAAATACTATTTGTTCAAGAAGTAATAAGTATCATAACCTTAAATCTTGAGAAAAGAAAACCTGATACCTTTCAGTCCATATCTCATATGAATGTTTTTAAAATCGCTTTAGATGGAATTATGTATTGTATTGTATTAACACAATATTATCAAGAGTAGAACTCAAAACAAATAGAAGATATGAGTCATCATGATCAAACCCTATCTAATAACGTTTGATATCTTTAGCATGATTATAAACACTTGGCTCTTAACTCCTTGATCTCATTGAAAAAATTTGATTTTTGTTGCCATGTTCATGCTCTAGTTCATTATTTGAAAGTTTTTTAACTTTTCAAAATAATCAAATTTATAGTTTCATCAAATATAATGAAATAGTAATAACCTACTTTAGCACCTTCACTCACCAGTCAACGTACATCACTATGTATGAGGTCCAACAAGTCACTCATATATGCTTTCACCTTACTTTGCGAAACATGTATATATCATCTTGTCCAATAAAGAAGTTTCATATGTTTCAAAGGATTCAAAAGCAAATGAATTTGAAAATCTATTTTGATCGACATAAGAAATGCTCTTCTCATTTATTTGGACGAAGCGAACAACGATAGAAATAGATCAGATACAAATCCTTAGATTTAAATATCTTATTATTGATGTTAGATGAAGTTGTAATTATCTAGTTCAAGATTAACACATAAATGCCATTATGTAAGTGATCATTTTCAACGAATGTGACATTTGTGAATGGCGAAATTATTATTCTCAATAATAAATTCATAAGATTTCGTAGCTAAATTTGAAATATTGATAAACAAGTAATTATTGACACAACATTAATAAACTTCAAGTTTATAAATCATAAGTAGCCTGTAGTACGACGTTATGATTACCCAAATTAAATGAGTAATACGTGATCATAACCTATACATCAATTATGTAATTAGTCCCTTTGTTAAACGATATTTATATTGATCATAAGGCATGGTTTTATGTCATCCTTATTTTGATCAATTCTCTTTTCTGAATTATAATTAGACTGAATAAATTAAAAGATATTAACAATACATGCTAATTATTTCGTACACGGCCGTGTGGTTTCCTTCAGTCTCAATTTATCAGGGGCCCTGAGATATCTCTCCCGTATCCGAGAGTAACAAATTCTATCTTGATCATTCACATTCCAACTCATGGTTTACTAAATGCCCGATCATAGCTTTTATAATTATCCGGTTAAAGATAACATTTGACTATGTCAAAATGATAACATCAAGACAAAGGACTACTCATACATTAGATCATGAGAAACACTAATGACATATACCATGTATATTCTCATAGTGGGTCAATTCAATATATGTTCTCCAACATATATTTATTTGAATAGAGGCATGAGCGTGCATAAGTCTTTTATCTGAAAAGATGCTAAGTGGTTTGGGATGTTAAAAATAGAGTCGACATCTGTCCTCCCAAAGAGTTCTCTTAGCGTTTGTACCCATGTACTTGGTTCCTCACTATGTATTTTCCACAACCACTTAACAAGTAATGCCTGGTTTCGCGCTTTTAGGTCTTGAATTCCCAAACCCCCAAATTTCTTTAGTTGACAGACCCTTTTCCAAGCCGTCAAGCA
>CM050894.1:3972500-3975000 GCA_027726005.1 Juncus effusus
TAGCTCTGTTTTTCCATCTCATAAAAGTTTATTTCTAATTTTTCAAGATAAAGCTCTGTTTTGTCTCATTATCTCTCCAATACCCGTATTTCAAGCTTTCTTCTTCGAAACAATACAAATAAATGGAGAAGGAAACAAATACCAATATGAAATTTAAACATCTAGTTGATCTCTTGTTGCAAGGGGAAGAACAAAGGAGGCAACTAGAGTTAGAATTAGAACTGAATCCGCACGAGAAACCTAATGCAAAAACACTTGCACGTGTGTTGCATCACACGCTGAAAAAAGCAATTGATTTGGCGACTTCTTTTGAGGCTGCCAATTTACATGGCCAGTTGGTGGCGTCTGGTTCGCCGAGAGGTTCTGGAAGTGGCGGAATCACCAGCCCCATAAGTGAGGGGTCAGAAAGGAAGGAGTTTCCAAAGAAGAGGTAAGAATAGAAAGTAGAAACAAAATTAAAAAATTTGTTTTGTGTTTGTGTATGTTAAATATATTGAATTATTGATCAACCCAAATAGTCGTATTTATCAAATCAAATTATAGTGAACATGCCACCAAATTTAACTTTCAAAAGGGCATAAAATGGTATGTTAAAATTCAAACTCTAAAGATCATATTAATTCAATTTTTTTTGCTTTAAATATATATATATGCAAAATTTATTGGGGCCTGATGCTGGTACGATGGCTTTTCCGTCATACAGCATGATAATATATATGCGATAAATAATATATAAAATTAAAAAATCATATATAAAATTCATTTTTTAGAGGTAGCGTAAAATAATATATATGTAAGATAATAAAAAAAAATATATTAAGAATAAAAAGTATATTGAAAAACAGAAGAAACATATATGATCTTCTGTTTTTTGAGAGTTCTCAATACCGTCATGCTTTCAGATTTCCCAAATTTATTTAACGGTTTTTTGCTAAATTCTTTCACCTTTTAGGAAGGAATTGCCAAGGTGGACAACCAAAGTACGAGTTCCAAACTCCAATAGCATTTCACCGGAGACGATTATGGCGCCAGAGGATGGATATAATTGGAGAAAATATGGACAGAAAGAAATTCTGGGAGCGAAATTTCCTAGGTATTTTTTACATAGTTCTTTCAATTTTAGACGTTGGAAAGATAAAATAAGCGATAATTTGTAAGGATTAATTTAAATGGTAAGTTATGATTCAAATATAAGTTTTAATTTACAGGACAAAACTTTGAAGGTTTGAATTGAAAAATTACAGCTTGGAATTGAGCTTTTTAATCGTAATCTTTATTGATTCATTTGTATGTTGACGATTATTTCCTATTTTTTTTACGTTTTTGACCTAGTAAAGTAGAATTGGCTTGACTGAGTTTTTATATGCTACAAGCTTTTGACCTAAAATCCAGAATATTGACCTCTGCAATAGTCTACTCCTAAAAATAATTTAGGTGGAGTTTCGAGCTGGAAAATTCTAGATTATCGCGAATCCTCACAATGATTTTTCACATGCTATTAAAAAAATTAAAGATTGATTTGGTGTAAAAATGACAACATTCTATACGTACAATCCTCATCTATTTACATAAATTTTGATGGCCCATTTAATTTACATTCTATTTATTTACATTATTCAATCAATATATACAAAATTAGAGTTCCTCATTCCCTAATTAAAAGAAATCTTTCAATAAATGTTGCAGGGCTTACTACCGATGTACACACCAGAAAACCCAACAATGTCTGGCCACAAAGCAGGTCCAACGCTCGGACGAGGACCCAACGATCTTCAAAGTCACCTATCTAGGAAACCACACTTGTATGCAAAATGGTGGTCAAACCAGTATGGCTCCGCAACAAACTTCGACACAAGAACTGAAACACAACCAACAAGTTATAATCCGATTCAACTCGGCTCCAACAGACAATCTAGGTGTTACCAGTCAATCTAATGATCCATTCTTGTTCTCTAACAATCAACCCGATGAAGCCATCTTTTCCCCATCAAGTGGTAGTTTCGGAGGGGGGTTTATTATGTCTGAGGGAACCTCGGATTCGGCTTTCTTCTCAAGTTTTCAACCACAATATGGGGATTATGGAGAGTATTCCAATTTTCACGGGCGTGAGCCTGAGCTCGGTGAAATAGTTTCTGGTCCTTCTTCAGCTGCTAATGATTGTATAACCCAAGTGCCTGGTCTTGAGCCTGGATTTCCATTTGACCCGATGAATCCCTTCAAATGAGGCGACAAGATTGTAGTGTCATGGTCCACGGAAGAGAGAAATGATTTGTACACAATTAGAATTTTTTTTTTCATGTTTCCCTTTTAAGTGGAGTGGGTAATTAATTAGGAGGTTCAGTGATGCATGTTGATGTATTTTTCGCATCAGTTTCGAGGTCTATTATAGTAGGTTGGTGTTCCATTTAATCAAGTTAATTAGGAGGTTTAGTGATATGTGGAATGAATAATGATGCTTGGTTTTCTATTTGCAGGCAATATTTTCGTGTTCGAAAAATCT